>JBAIZL010000001.1:22145000-22300000 GCA_036971475.1 Prosapia bicincta | reverse complement strand
ATGTTATTATTAAATATTTTTTTGAGTTATTAAATATATAAATTAATTTACGTTTGATAAATCTTACTAATGAATTCATTATAATGGCAATAGTGGGTTACATATTTTTATTGATGTTTTTGAATTTAAAACCTTCTTACTGAACATTTTAAGAATCGATTTCAATCGTTTGTTAAATAAAAGTTTGTATTCAGTAAATGTTTTAATATCTAATAGAGGTTTCTATGACTTATATTTTTTTAAACATTAACTACATTAGAAACATTCTATTAAAACCTTTATTAAGTGGATACTCCAAATTACGTATTCACTTCTAGAGGGCAATCTCACTGACTAATTGTTTTATTCGGTAATTGTCTCGTTTTATATTCCATGACGTTTAACGAAACTTTTATGTTGACAGTAATTTTACTACTTGCATAAACGTATAAAAGATTTAAAGTAACTTTTTAAATATTTACTTCTTTATCAATTTTTTGTTGTTATAAAAAGTCAATTGCAAGTAGTTGTGCTACTCATAAATAAGCACAATGTTGTAAAATATTTTTCTGAACAAACCCTTACACTAACAAAGTCAATTTGTATTAACAACGGTCAAATAATGCAGCAGTAACTAAACTACAAACTGGAAATTTCAAATAGAACCTACTTAATTAAAGCTCAAAATATTTTGGAAGGTCTAAATTTTAGTTTTTATTGAAATTTTGTTTAAAAAATAATTACTAAACTGTAATAAAATTAAATTTTAGTAAGAATATGTATTTGTTAGATTGTATTTGTCAGAAAATACAACTGATGAAATATATGTCAAGCGGCTTGTTGAATATTGTATTGACCGGTGTATTGCTCAACACGAACGATGTACTGATCTACTGGTTAGTGTGGATTAAAGCAGTAGATCATCAGTAAGTAGGTCTTTTCAGACAATAATTGTAGTTACAGTTTCGTACTTTTATCAAGCGAAAGTTTCAAGGTTAACTTAACAATGAGTCGTCCTTCCATTGTTGTAAAAAACACGAAATTTTTTCCACTCTGATGAGTATTATACAAGAACTGTAAAAATAATTTCGCCGAACCGTAACACCTCCGGAGTTAGGAAAGCAGATTCTGACGTAGAAATGCAATTAAAAAAGGTTCTGAACATGAAAAGCGTGGTGCACGATGCTCGCCTGATATATTGTCATGCATTTCCGTTAATGTCTATGTAAATTTCTTTCGAAATACTGCAAAATGTTGGACAACAGTTTCATTTAAAAAAGATAAGTTGATACTAATTTTCTTCTCTTTAATTAGACTACTACTAGTGTCATCAGGATTTCATTAAAAATTTCACTTTAGATTAGCGTCTGTGCCCACGTCTACTCTATATCCTGTAAGAGGGAATAAATAAACATGTACCCAATTCTATCTACCTTTTGGAATAATATATTATATTCATCCTAGGTTTATTATATAGAAATTAAAGAGTATCATGTGTTTCTGCCATACGTAACGTTATCAAATTATTATTTTCTGACACTTTTCAGATATGCTCCATCTATCAGGGTAATAAAAGTACAGTCCGTCCTTAGGTTTATTGCTCAGATAGATTGAGTATCTCCGAAACGCATCAGTCAGTCATCAGGTTTATTGCTCAGGTAGATTGAGTATCTCCGAAATGCATCAGTCAGTCATCAGGGTTATTGCTCAGGTAGATTGAGTATCTCCGAAACGCATCAGTCCGTCCTCAGGTTTATTGCTCAGGTAGGTTTATATCTCCAAAACGTATCAGTAAACAATAACTTGACAAAGCTAGGTAAGGGAGAAGTACATTATACTCAATTTCCGTACACGTTTTCTTTGATTAGTGTGTTTTAGTAGACAGTTCCTTATGATTCGGTAGAGAGGAGGCAACACTTTCCACGCGCTATACCTCTCCTTAATCCTGTACCGGGAGTCATACATGTTCCTATCTTAATCCTACGTAATTCCATCTACTGAGCTTCATTCTTTCCTTTCACTGGTGTGTAAAAGAAAATTCCGTATGACCCTACGGAGAGCAGATCTACTGCAGGTACGCTACCTTGCCCTCAAGATGGCATTACGTCTCCCCATTATCGTGTACCTGGGGATCATTATTTTTTATATTAGCTGTGCCTAATTCCATCTACAAGTCCTTATAGCTTTTCTTACTCCAGGGAATAATGTGTAGAAGGTTTATTATGACCTGATAGAGGGGACTAGGTCCACCACCCCCTGGCCATGTGATGCCCTAATATATTTCCCGTATCTTGTACCAGGGACTTCAATACGAAAGCATAGAATGATGCCATTATACCCCCTGTATACTCTACCAGAGAGTTTCGGTTATCCTGTACTCCCCTTATCCTACATATATTCAGAATCATTCTCTTTTCTTTTTAGGTTGTAATAGCTATAATAAGAAGGCATGCTTGGCCATGTAATAGCCATAGTCGGTTACGTGTTAAAACAAAAAATAATAATAGAACAAATGCACCATCTATCTGTTTTTAAAATTGTAAACATCGTATAAAAATATTTTTTTTATTGGAGGACCGCACAGTAATAAATTCTCTATAACACTACGTATGGTAAATTTTTAGTTTTATTTAATTTATTCAAAAATTATAAAACGTCACCCCATTAGTGAAAAGGAAAAGAGGAAGAAATAAGTCTGCTTTAAGTTTAATTTTTCAGATTGAATTGTTAAAACTCATGTCTTTGAATTGTCTTTAGTTGAATTGTTAAAATTTGACCTAATTTAACATTACCAAACAGAAGTACACTTTCTTTAAATTACTAAAATTTGATCTACCTAACATCGAAAAACAAAAGTACTGTTTCTTTGAATTGCTAAAATCTAACCTAACCTAACATCAACAATAAAATTACAGTTTCTTAGAATTTCTAGTATCTGTTCTAACTTAATATAATCAAACAAAAGTATAGTTTCTTTGGGAATCTGATCTAATGAGGTTTGTTTGAATTGCTAAAATCTAACCCAATTTAAAATTACCAAACTAAAGTAGGCCTATAGTTTGTTTGGGAATCTGACCTAACCTAACATCAATAAACAATAGTACCGTTTCTTTAGATTCCTAAAATTTAACCTAACCTAACATCAGCAATAAAATTACAGTTTCTTAGAATTGCTCATATCTGTCCTAACCTAACATCACCAAACAAAAGTATAGTTTCTTTGGGAATCTGACCTAACCTAACATCGTTGAACAAAAGTACTGTTTCTTTGAATTGCTAAAATCTAACCTAACCTAACATCAGCAATAAAATTATATCTTAGAATTGCTCATATCTGTCCTAACTTAACATCACCAAACAAAAGTATAGTTTCTTTGGGAATCTGACCTAACCTAACATCGTTGAACAAAAGTACTGTTTCTTTGAATTGCTAAAATCTAACCTAACCTAACATCAGCAATAAAATTACAGTTTCTTAGAATTGCTAATATCTGTCCTAACCCAACATCACCAAACAAATGTATATTTCTTTTTGGAATTCTGACCTAACCTAACTTGACCTGACCAAAAATAATATTTATACTTTTATTTATTTTCCCTTGTCTCATACAAAACCGTAAAAGAGTAGCGTTGTTCTTCTACAAAACATCTGTAAGAAGTTTGTGTTCTTGGCACAAATATAAAATCTCCTTTCAAGTACATGTACGGCAGTTTGATATAGCTAGCCACCAATAAGGAAGCCTGATTAGTCTGGAAAAGTCGGAGAAAATGTAAGAGCGATGCTTATAGAGACGGTTAACTTTCTATAAGCGTACTTCCGGAAAGATATAAGGTTATCTTTCAGAAACCTTAAACTTAATAAAACTAACTAACATTATCGTATCAGCTGATTTCCCTCTTCATGAAGTCGTCGTCACGATAACAATAAAAGCTGCAACCGTCTTGTGGGATTTATTTATGTGTGTAGCCACTCTACTCTAGTTTTCTCCCAGCTTAACGTAAAACAAATCAGGGCATATCAATCGGACACTTTCTCGAAGCTTGAATCTTAATCTCGTCTACTAGATATCACTTTATTGGAAGGCTATAAAAGAACAAGTTTTCACAACTCACCTCTCACAACTTAGAGGAACAATACGTATGAAATGAATTGTCAAGGGCTATTAATTCATGCTTTATTACTAACGGATTTCGGAACATTTCCATTTACTGAGTAGCTTTCAAATGCTCGAATACTTTAAATATTAATGGATTTTATTGTTTTTATGGCTTTAACAATTTTAATTTTCCTAAAATAACCACTGAAAGTTGAAACGTATACACATTTGAGTACATTTTTCTTCCTTTCTTAACATGAAAATATTTTTTTTATTGACGCGTTTAGGATTAACTCCATTCTAAAAATTCTAAACAGTACTCTTTAAAGCTGTTAGAATGGAGTTAACCCAAAATGCATCAATAAAGAAAAATATTTTGACATTTGGAAAAGCAGAAAAATGTACTCAAATGTATAAAAATATTGCTAACAGAAGTGAAGATAGGTACATTAAGAGTTTCAAACCTATAAGCTATTATTATTATTCTATATGTAACTAATTCTGTATATTATTGAGTAAAAATGTTAATTTGGACTATTATATACAACAGAAAAATGTATAATAATGTAATAGATAGGTATATAAAAGATTTGCTCATGACTATATTATGTATGAATGTATGTTTCAAGGTCATTTGGTTTACATTATTTTACCTGTGAAATTTATGAAAATAAATTACGATTAATATAGATAGAATATAAAACATCTCTCAAGTATAGAATATACTAAAAAATAATTTATGGATAAAAAACAAAAATAACTAAGAAATACACAAACAAAAGATGACATTGCAAAATTTGCATTGCAGTCACTATTTTTTTGAAGTAACTTCACCATTGTTTTCGAAATTATATTTACGATCAATTACATTTATTTTTTGGTGAATGAGTAGTTTAGTGGGTAGAGCATTTGACTATCAACCTTTAGTCGAAGGTTCGATCCCCTTTAATGCAAAAAAATGTTTGTGAAACGCCCAGGTTAACACCTGAGTGAATGTGTACGTAGAGTAGGCCTAAGAAATACCTTTGTGAGACTACAGCTATATGAACCACCTTTTCGGTTAAAAGAAATCATCATTTGGTTTTCTAAATAAACTAGAGCGTCAATAATCCAAACGTCAAAAATCCTTAAACACTTCGTCACACGCGCTGTGGAGAATTCCCGCTTTTTAGGTAATTATGTAATATTGCTAAACATGGGGATATATTTAAGTGAAACTCGAAGACATCCAACGAATAGACAACCAACAAAGACAGATTATAGTGGTTTTTGAGGAGAATCCACGCCAATGCGTCTAACTTTGTAATTATTTTATGTTAAATCATTATTCTTTGACTTAGTGATGTATAAATCTTGTAATATAAATTTATTAGTTTTATTTGTCAACGTGGACGTCATTTAGAATGACAACGTAATAATTTAGAAGGACTTTATTAATTTAGAGTGTATTTTATAAAACTTCACATCGGAGTCTAAATTGACGAGGAAGATTCCTCGCCTAGACGCCTACTATTGTGAACACGTTACAGGAGGTAAAGGTTTTCTAGTGGGATTTGAGGCATTTAGATAAATATTTTAACTAACTTTATCTATTAATAAACAAAAGAAACTTTTTGTTTCGTACAAAAAGGTAGTTAAGGCTCTAAAAATTGTAAAAATAATTAATATACCTACTGTATGTTTGTTGCTAAAGCAAAGTAATTTAAAGAAATTTAAAAGAAATGGAGTGAGGTAATCCCCACCATGCGTGTAACCGTATTACTTTTTCTACACGTGTAACGGAGAGTTCAACATGCAAACTGTATTTTGCATAGGTAATGAGGAAAGTGTCGTTCATTTTTCTCAAAAAGCCGAACCTAAAAGTCTCGTGCTACAGGTTAGCAAATTCCTAGCACTTGGTAATCAAAGAAAACCTAGTGAATGCGTTTAATTTATTTTGGCTAGAAAGTGAACAATCGGACACTGACAACGATGAAAATCATTCTGAAGCGCATGAGATTGTGAGAGAAGTTGTTTCAAACTTCCAAGAATGTGACGAAACTAACGCTGTAGAATGGTTGGATCTCGATAAAAATAACTTGGGCTACGAAATCCTGGATGACAACGACATCGTATCTTCACAGCAAGAGCCAGAAAATCAAGAATTCAGTGAGAGCAAAGTAGAAGACGCAGCAGACGACGACGTCACTTCTCATTCTGAAGAGTTTACGTCGTTAGAGAGTGATGACTTGGTACGAAGCGCAGCCCGAATGCACTCAACTCAGCTCCTGTTACTCAAGGAATGAAGAATTTGGCAGGCAGAGAACAACTTTCGAAACTCGCACAACCCAAAATTAGCAAGTTTTTCATGTAAAATATTTTAATAATTCGTACAGTTGTGTTTATATTTTGTGTACAGATAGATACACTTGTAAATATGTAGTGAATTGTTTTTGTAAAATAAGTGCTTTCGTTTGGATTTAAAGATACAAATAAATCAAAGTACAATAGTTATGTACATATGTAAGTACATGAAGTGTTTATTGTCATTTATCTTAACATTTTTAATGTAACAAGGATATGTTCGAAAATCCGAACCCTCCCCAGCCCCAATTAGTTCGGATTTTCGACGGTTTACTGTAAATGTATTTTCAGTATTAAAGTGATATTAGTAGTTTAATAAAGTGGTTTTATTGCATCACCACAATGTCGTAATTCCAGTAATAAGTCAACAATCTAAACACAGACCACAAGTACACGAAGATCAAACACGTTTCGCACCCTTTAGATATCATTTATGTGTTCTGTAATCGCCTTAACGATGTGGTCATACGCTAGATTGGTTTTATGAACAAACTGAACTCTAAAGACAATTTAGAATCCAGAAAACATTATTTTAAAAGTTCAACAGTAAATAACATGTATAATAAATAATATCGTTTAAATCAATTTGTTACCTTATTACAACATTTTATTCACAGCCCTGCCCTAACTTTCGTAGGTATTATTATAGGCATATTGTATGCATTTTCAATGTATTCCTAATGGTTTTAATTTAACACTTAATGTAGTTATAATTTAAAATTTAATGGTTTTAACCAAAAAATATGAAAGGGTCGAAAGAAAATGTTCATAAAACCGTTTAAAATCACGCGGTCTATAGGTTGCCCCTCATACTGTGACAAAAATATTACTTGTTTCCTCGAAGACTTTGCGTCAGTTATGGATCATATAATGTGAGAATATACAATCTTTAGGTAAAATACCATTAGGTATATGATTTTATGGAGGTTTTATATATTAATTCTTAAATAAATCTGGTCCTACATAAGGAAGATTTGACATTAGTCCATATTATTAGCGTATTAGGGACAAAATAATCCCTACCATAATACATTGCTTGGAGTAGTCATAAGTAATTTTTAAGCATATTTGTTGATAAACAATTTTGTTTGTGGTGAAATTGAAGTAAAGAATTAATAATTGAAAAGCATCTGAGACTTAAAAAATATTAAGTTGTAAATCATAAGTTTTTTAATGTCATTAAAACTATATTTTAAAACATTTAAAAATGTTTAAAAAATAAGTTATAAATAACAATGAAATTTTATTTCCAGTTTGCAACAATGGTCTCTATAAGGTTTTTCAAAGTGTTACTTTAGTAAACCGTTACATTCTATTCTTCCAGTTTCGTTATTATTGGGAGGGTAGCTGGCTGATGACTTATACTGACACTTTACAACGCACACAAACACACAGTTGAATGCAAGAAAGTACGATCGAATGCACAAGAATGAAAGCACATTGTACGCAAGAAGGTTTATACTACACACTTCCCATACATGCCCTCGATCCTTTCGGAAATGAAATTTTTACAAAAACCAAGGACTCGATATGAATGTTATTTTTCCTAAATTATATAGTTTCACACTAATTTCAATTTTTTAAATTCCAAAAAATTTGTAAAATTTTTTGAGGTAGAATGGAGAACGAACTATCTTGATTGTGGTAGTAACTCATCACGCATATGTAAAGGGTGGCTTTGCTTTTAGTAAGCTTACCATCTCAGAGGCACATAGACAAATGTCTGTCCTTGAAGAGATAGAGGTAGGGACTAAAAATAGGGATCGTAAAAATCCCATCGTTCTCTGCGATGGAGAGGAATTACCAATCGTGTGACAGCTTTATTTCCCTGACGAAGGCTATATTTCTTGTAGGGACCATTAAATTTAATGGCAAGAGTATCACGCCGTGACAAAGAGAAACTAAATTATACCCCTTAAGCTAATATTAAAAACAAGTAATATACAAAAATTTCAAGCCAATTCCTACTGAGGTCAACCAAGAAAAATTTTATTTTAGTTACTTTTTTTTAATAATTACAATAAAAATAAGTATGAATATACATATGACACAATTACAATATTAAGTGCCAAAATAGAAAGCGAATTTCCTTGCAATTTTCCATTTTATTCACAATACAGTATATGGTGTTGGACTATTATTTTTGTTTGTAACTACATATTTATTTGCTATTTTTCGAACACGTAAAACACTAAAAACTTTTTCAAACAAAATAAATTTAAATATCTTTTATCATCTTTATATCATCTAAATATATTATTTGTGTCTAACTCCAAAATAGTGAAACAGGAAAGGTAAAACCAGAGAGGTAAACATAAAAGAGAAGGTAATGGTAAAGTGTCAAGATAGATATAGAGTATATGAAATTTTAGATATAGATATATATGAAAAAATTTAAAGATAAATAAGAAGAAAAATTAAGTAAGAAAAATTAAACACTTTGTTGCTAACTAAGCGAGGTCTGAAAAACCGTTAAACATGAAACAGATAAAAGGAAAATGATACATTCAAAGAATAACGACTGAAAAATGTAAATCTTCAATTTTACTCACACACAGGTAGTAAAATTTATCACAATAACTGGAACCTTTTTTTGGCGAATCTGTGTAATATAAGGAGGATAAAACAAATTAAAAGTTTTGTTTGTGATGTTAAAAAACGAAATTAGTTGTTGTAGTGTCTATAAATGTACAAAGTGCAAAATTTCAGATTCCTCCAAAAGTCTTGATGACAAGATCTGCCAGTTCTGGAGCCCAATGGCTACGAAATTAGTTGAAATTTTTAAATAAAATTATCGTACATAATGTAAAATTAGAAATAACAAATACGTACAAATGCCGTAAAAATATATCTCACAAAACTGAAATAAGTTTTATGAAAAACGTCTACACCCAGAAAATATATCCCTTAGCAGTGAAATGTAATATTTCATTTAATATTATTTCTCTTCTTCTTTACTACTAAGCAGCAATTGAATTTATTAAAGAATTTAAAGATAATTTTACAACAGTCAACTATTTATACATGTTTTTTCGAGAATACTAAAATTGTAATAATTTTTTTTGTAATCAAAAATATATAAATGAGTAATTTAAGTTTTTCAACAATTATACAAACGACGTAAACCACTAGATTTCACACCGCATTGTTGAAAACGTTGTATCGTTTCATAAAATGTTCATAAAACAAAAAATGTTCAATGTTTTCAAACACTTTTGCAATCGGTATAACACTAGTATCAGTCGTAAAATTCGCGAGCTAATAAAAAAGCGTTTTTTATGAAAGTACCTAAATTAATATCAACCCGTGTAAGAACTCGCGTAATTTGTAAGATAAATTTTCTAACCTTTTCGTATTTTATTACGTATCAATAAACATTACCAACACTTGAAGAGGCTTTGAGATTTCCGTAAACATTTAGAAAAAATGAAATTTTAACATCATATTCTATTTAATATTCAATGATCTTCAGTAATCTAACTAAAACTTTTTGCTTTCGTAAGGCAAGGCATGTATATCATGTGGCTGTTTCATTTTATAGTGAAATTACCCGTTTCGTACGAGTTGAAGATGTATTTTACTTTGATGTTTTATTATAACAATTTCTTTATAATTACGTATAAACTCATCTACACTTCTGTTAGGAACATTTGTGTATATTTGATTACTTTGAATATTTCTCTGACATTCCTAGCATTACAATTTTCCTTCTTTTAAGCGTTTCAGAATGACTACATTTTCCAAACTTAGCCTAAGTAGTACTCTTTTAGTTTTGAAAGTGGAGTTATTCCTAAACGCGTCAACAAAGGAGAATATTGTAATGTATATAAAGTGTCTTAATCTAGGGCATATCCCGTGCTGGAAAATAATAAACTTACGACATTTTGGAGTGTTTATCGATAATTCATTTTAACTCATTCATCCAGAATTTTCCAAAGTAGTGCATAAATGAAATTACTTAAAACTACAATGCAATTTCCATTGTAAGTTATTGTGTAATTAACAAATGATCATAACTCTGACAAATTACACTACACAATATATAAATAATGATTACATTATAAGTAACTATAGCTTAACTAAGTGAATACTTTTGAACTTACTTGTTGGCGCGTTTCGAAACAATCGATTCATTTACGAAGCTAACTGTCTACACCATGAGTATTTACTATTTAATCAGTGAATCCAAGATGATTACAATAAGCGACTTTAATTATTAAATACCAAACTAGTTTAATTCAATATTTCATCTCGTTCACAGTCTCTCTATGGCCATTGTAAAATTTACCACAGTAATAAATAAACATTTACCAAATTTTGGTTATAGTAAATTTTAGTCTTGACAAAGGCCATAAGGAAACTGTGTATGATGCAACTTGGACGGAAATATTGAATAAATAATTATATATTATCTTGTGCTCTTCGTCAAAAAACTTGATTATTTATTAGTAAATACAAAAAGTCAGATTTATTATTAAAATAAATGCACATTTGTAAGTAATGCTGCCTTAACTGACTAAGAAAACGTGTAATAACATCTTGATATTATGTTCCTTACAGAATCCGCTCCGTCTCATTTTTCACGTTTAGTTTTTTAATATAAAAAATATTTTTTGTCATTATTACCAGAGGATGTATTCAAAAAAATAACCAGGTATTTATCTAATATCACGAAATACGTTGTTATTTTTCTGTGAAGTCTATACATTTTCTACGTCGATAGGTTTTATATTTAATTTCAATATAATAAATTTTATAATAAAAGTTATAAAATTTATGTGTTTTATAATGTAAAACATAGACAAATCTACATGTTTCATAAATAAATTTTAATAAATCAAGTTTCACATTAATTATTGTAATTAACAGAATCTGACGTTTTGTTTACATTACAAGTTTAGAACGAACTGCACAATACTATATTAACTGTTACAAACATGTCATTCGATTACCAATTTATAAATTACTTATTTTATTATCAAGATAATATTATTCTTTGGAATTTATTTTCGAACATTAATGTTCCATTTTTCTTGCCAATTCATGCTTACTGACCCAGAAAATACATCTAAAATCCTGCAACGCATTGCACAGGACAATTGGAAAGCCGAAATAACCTGTTTGACCGGTACTTTCTTTTTAATCAGAATTCTACTGAAGGATCATCGCAGTATTTACTTTTGCATCAAGGACGACATTATTCCTGTGAAAGAATTTGAAAAATTCAGGTTAAAACGTATCTTTCAAACTAGCAAAAAAGTAGCAATAATTTAATGTTCTTTATAGAGTTTGAAGCCACTCATCATCATCACCTAACTTTCTTGACGTCATTTTTAAATGCTGCTTAAAAAGGAGACTTTGAATAATCAAGGCAAGTTAAGTTTATAACGGATTTGTTAAAAATTTCTTGAACTTTAATGGTCAATCGATAAATATTTAGATAGAAGTTGTCAATTTTGAAATATGGCGTGTTGGATAGACATCTTGAATCGACATTGTCACCATCAACGAAGTATTGATTCTTTCAGATAAGGAAAGAAAGATATATATATATATATATATATATATATATATATATAGACAGATATATTTACAGAAATATAGGTAGATACGTGGGGACCACACGTAGATATTAATTAATTAGCAGATATTAGTGTCAACAGATAGTCCACGTTTTGCAGGTGATTGAAGAAAGGATTAGGCACGTGGCGAAATAAAAGATTTACCAGTGCTCAATAGTGGGGTCAAGCATCTGTTGCTTGGATTTGACGGAAATTTCTTTTGTAAGATTTTGAAGTGTTAGCGCTAACATATCCCTGTATAAACTGAAAGTCGTAAGTGTCCATATCTAGCCATCCTATTCTTAATATAAGTAATACACACACACACACACACACACACACACACACACACACACACACACACACACACACACACACACACACACACACACACACACACACACACACAAACACACACACACACACACACACACACACACATACATATACATATATAATAGTTATGTATGTGTACATATATAATAGTACAATACATAACTATATATATATATATATATATATATATATATATATATATATATATATATATATATATATATATTTATGTAGAGAGACAGAGAGAAAGGAGACAGATAAACCGAGTAAGAAATGGCGAGGAGGAAGAGAGAGAGGAGGAGAGACTAATAGGAAAGAGGAAAGAAAAGAAAGAGAATTAAGAAATTAAGTCTAAGTTAAGAAAGTCATCTTCTTTTGAGGATCACTAGATATATCTTCACCAGAAAATTCAATGAAAATTTGGTTTTGCTTTTTTATAGAATGGATTTATGTTCACTTTTAAATATTTCTAAAAACACAAAAACTTTCTAAATAACATTTCTATGTCAGTAAGCAAGTAAACAGCATTAAGATTTTCATTCAAAGTAATAACGCTTTTAAAAATTGCTAATTGAATATGACTAAACTTTTATCCTGTCTCAGAGTAAGTCCAGTTATAAGTTCCACATTGTCAAGACACACCTAAAAGACAATCCTCATTTCTTTTAACTTCTAAAATAAATATTTCAAGACAGGTTACTTATAATAGTTAATGATATTAACTTTTAATAATATACTAACATGTTGAATAAAAAAACTTCTGTCTTAAACTAAAAATGTTGTTTACATCATCTTTCAACTGCAAATTCATATAATAAACTTTCTAAATTGAAGTGGCATAAGCAAAACCGAACCCATCTCATATTTAAATTGAACACAAGCTATTGCGCAAAACATTGATTATTCATTCAATCTCCGTAAATTGAACATTTGTTCCTTGACAATAGCAGACAGTATCTGTGGGGGACTTCTGGCAGTGCGTGCCAAACATTTAAAACATGAAACGTCAATGTGAATGAGCTGTGAATAGGTGGCAGTTCTTGGAAAATATGTTGCTGACGAAACCATACATTTATCAAATGCAAATTTAAACCAACAATAAAGTATCGATTTAACACTTTATGGTTGTCTGAATATTTGTATGTGTTTTTAAATAAATAAGTAAATTATTTTTGGGTTAGAATAATTTATTTATCAGTTATATGTTATATTCACTACAGTTTCAATAGGTATGAACCAAAACATTACTGTCGTTTTAAAAGTTTTAATATTGAGTTTTATAATAATTTTATCATAAATTTTGTCTCGATTTATATTATAACTTGTCGGGACAACTAAGTTTAACATTTTCTTATTAAAGGCGTTTAACATTTTCTGATTAAAGGCGTTTAACATTTTCTTATTAAAAAAAAGTAATATGTACAATATTTTTATTACGTAAGAAATAAATAACGTTATAATAGTTTATCCTTGTTAATAAAAAAAATATTTTATAAATAATTTTACATCTTTAAAATATATTTTTTAAAGTATAGTTTGTAGTAGCCTATAATATAAACAATAAACTAAATTATTTATGTTAGTGTTATAGATATAATTCAGTATTAATTTTATAAGCTGATACTTGTTTTAAAATACAGTACTAGTAAAAAGCTTTTACAAATGAAAATTGTTAATATTATGTTGGCCTAAAGACCCACGTGTTTAGTTTGTTCAAGTAGCATTCACTTAGACGGTAATTCTTGTGGATTCGTTTGTTTATTCTATTGAATTGTTCTTCATGTGAGTATTGCAACTAAAGGTCAGTATTATTTAGTTGCAATCCAGTTTCGTTACTTATGATAACTCGACTGTGAAAAAATATATCACATTAAAATGATTTTAAAATTTATTTGTGAAAATTGAGTTATTTTAGATGTTTGATGTTTATGTTATCCTCAGCATAGCTCAACATTCAATTATCAAATTATCTTTTTATTTTTCTATATAAATTAAAAATGAAAAGAAACTTTTGTCACACTGTCTGTATCATATTTTGATAGATCTACTTAAACATTTGAAGTAAGATTTTTGTTTATTAAATACTGTTCCGTCTGTTACTTTCATTTTTTAAAATTTTATATTCAGTACACCTTAATGCAAACTTAACTTATATAATTTAAATTAAAGTTATATAATGAGTTTATAGAGATAATTCTAGGTTCAGCTATGTTAATAGCCCACACAGCATTTATTTACATTAATATAAGTGTTATAATCATAAATTCCTTCTAGCCATGATTATATATTACTTCGTGGTTTTGGTTAACGTTAGGCGAATCTGTTGTTGGAACTTTGTGATACCATTTCTTGCAAGGAAAGTAAGTGTTACAGAGACAAAACATTTGTTACTGCTCTAGACAATCGTTGGCGGTTCAATGATGATTCTTAATCTACAGAAATAAAATATATTTTTTTATAGTTTTATGATTATAGAGATATAATTATATACATTTCCCAAACTTATAAATGAATTAGCCTGTGTTGAACATATTTCTTTAAATTTCGAAATTTTAACCTTAAATTAAAAAATAAACATTTTTTAATATTGAAATAAATAGGCATGTGTTATAAATTTTCTAAACTGGTTTCAGCTATTAAACTTGTTTAAGCAAAAAACGTAATATTTTTAGATGTTTATATTAAGAATTATTATAAGCACGAAAATATCTAACTGTGTAAAACTACTGCGGACTAATGTTTAATTTTAATAAATGAAATCTCTATACCGCAAATGAACTTTTCTTTTATTTAAAATGTTATGTACATTTCAATTGCATCGCACTCATCATCAGAGGTAATTTAAAATATTTTAATTGTAAATTACCTCTGAGGATGATTGCTATGCAATTGAAATGTACATAAGGTTATAAATAAAAAAAAAGGTCATTTGCGGTATGGAGGTTTCATTTACCAAAGTATCATCGATAAGGCCAGAGTTTTAAAACGTTTAAAATGTATAACATAAACATTTTCATTTGTTCCATTATACATCCATTGGTTACTATAAAATTAGTGCTTACATTTCTTACTGTGTATATTGTAGAAACTATCCTTAGGGTAATATTCTGATGTTTAATATTAATGCGAGAATATTTGGGATTACTCTCCTTTTAATTGACACTTTCGTTAGATTCATAGCTTTTAATAGAACGAAATTGGGTATCATAATATGAAAAACCTATAAAACTGACAGAAATGTTCTCATCATATAGATAGCTCTCTGTACTTAATGTAGATTATTAAAAAAAAAAACGTAATAAAAAATTCAAGCCTCCCTTTGTGCGTGTGTTTCTTCTTGGGACGGTGAAACAAATTCAGTTCACAATAGAAGAATAAGTCTACGTTTCATTATATTCTTACGAAGATCTGAAATCATATTTCAGAAGATGAACACAAAGATAAACGAAGAATTGAATGTCCCAGATATTGCATAAAACCAAATAGAGAACTTATAACGCTGTCGTTAAAACTGACAGTTAGTTCGTCTTCATTTACAGATTATTTGAAGATTTTACTTAAATGTATTTCAATGGAATTGCCTGTATATTTATAAATGTCATATACCTTTTTAAACTAAATGATAACTTATTCATAAAACAGTTGATTGTTACTTGTAGGCTATGTAACTATTTTTACTGAATTTTGTGTAATTATAATTAAAACTTTATAATCCAGTGTAGTTTGTCATATAATATAAGTATTAATTTGTATTTCATCAAATCTTACACGAATGAATTCCATATAATATTAATAGATGATAAGGTTTTTAAGAGAAAACACCTGTCACTTATTAAACCGAGTTCAGTTAAATTAGTTGAATTATTATATTATAAACTCTTGAACTATTGTGCTTTATAAAGAAATTAACTTATATTCACATAAATGTGTTTCCCTTCCGTCAGCCATTCCTACAGTTGCCCCATCTTTTTTTATATATTTGTGTTGAATGGTGATTGCTAAAACATCACGTCTAAAATTATCCCTATCGTGTACTTTTACTGGAGAAATGTACTCCATAGCTGTGTCATATTTTAAAATCTATACGTTGATTAATGGGAAAATATATACGTTGATTAATGGGAAAATATATACGTTGATTAATGGGAAAATATATACGTTGATTAATGGGAAAATATATACGTTGATTAATGGGAAAATATATGGGTTGATTAATGGGAAAATATATACGTTGATTAATGGGAAAATATATGGGTTGATTAATGGGAAAATATATTCGTTGATTAATGGGAAAATATATACGTTGATTAATGGGAAAATCTATACGTTGATTAATGGGAAAATATATACGTTGATTAATGGGAAAATATATACGTTGATTGATGGGAAAATATATACGTTGATTAATGGGAAAATATATACGTTGATTAATGGGAAAATATATATGTTGATTGATGGGAAAATATATACGGTGATTAATGGGAAAATATATACGTTGATTAATGGGAAAATCTATACGTTGATTAATGGGAAAATATATACGTTGATTAATGGGAAAATATATACGTTGATTGATGGGAAAATATATACGTTGAATAATGGGAATATATATATACGTTGATTAATTAGAAAATATATACGTTGATTGATGGGAAAATATATACGTTGATTGATGGGCAAATATATACGTTGATTGAGCAATAAATCGGCGAAGCTAGTCCTCGACCCAGAGACTTCCAACTGCTATGGGAACATCCTTACAGACTATTACCATTGCCATCGAGCAGACAATAAGACATTCAAAGCACTTAACGTGACGCAGAGAGTATAATGCTCCGTAAACACACTAACAAAGATCCATTACTTTCTCTTTACTTTTAATTACTTGCCACTAAATAAATCAGCTACGTTCGTGAACTTCGAAGCCGACGCTCGCATCACGCCGAAGACATTTCTCGCTTTTGCGTATCCGGTTAGGAATTCCGTCATAAAAAGACATCATTTTATCCAATATTTTAGCATTATTTTGTACTTTGTCGGTCGTAATAATTATAGATGTCTATAAACAATAATGAGCTAACCCATGTGTAACAACGAACTATTCTATTGGTGGCAGTGTAAACTCTTCCCTCCACCAGTTTCCAATCACAAACAAATTCTATCTAGTTAATCAATTTACTTTCTTCTTTCTTGGATTCATTTCTTGAAATTTTTCTTTCACGTTTTAATCAAAAAAGTAGAGCAGGATCTCAAATAATCAGAAGAAATAAAAAAAAAGAAGCAATGGCGAAACTTCGAGTTTAAGATATTGTAGATATGGTGTTCTTGTGTGTAAGGGAAGAGAAAGAGAGAAAGACGGACAGAGAGAGAGAGAGAGAGAGAGAGAGAGAGAGAGAGAGAGAGAGAGAGAGAAAGAAAGAAAGAGAAAAAGAGGGAGACACTACGCTCTAAGAGAGAGAGAGAGAGAGAGAGAGAGAGAGAGAGGGAGAGAGAGACGCTTTTGCGTATCCGGTTGAAAATTCTGTCAGACAGTTTTTGTCTTTTACATTGTTTGGCGTAATAATCGTACATGCCTATAATCAACAATGTGTAACAATGAGTTATTCTACTGGTCCTAACTATTCCCACGCTAATCTCAAATTACAAACTCATTCCATGCAGTTAATCAATTTAATTTTTTTCTTCTTTCTTCTTCAAAATTTTCTTAATATTTTTAATTACAAAAGTAGAGGATAATCTCAATTAATCAGAAGTAAAAAAAGCAATGGTAAGAATTAGGAATAAAGATTTCGTACATATGAAGGTGTTTGTGTGTATATGGGAGAGAGAGCGAGAGAGAGAGAGACGTTTGACCGTATCCGGTTAGGAATTAAGTAAAAAAGAAGACTTTTTATACTTTACTTTATTTATCATAGTATTCATAGATGCCTATAACTAACAATGTGCTATTCTACTGCTGCTAACTCTTCCCGTCACTAATCTCAAATCACAAACTCATTCCATCTAGTTAATCCATTTACTTTCTTTTTTCTTAAACATCTTTCTTTAACTTTTTAAGTAAAAAAATAGAGACAGAAGTGAAATAATCAGTAAAAAAACAATGGTAAGAATTCAAAATAAAATATAAAGATTTTACACACAAGATGATGTTTGTGAGAGAGAAAAGAGGCTAAGACGAGTATAACTTGGGTACCTCCCTATGGCTCAACAGAAAGCAGATATGCTTAGTTATTGTTCCAAGAACCATTCAGTTATGCAAAATTGAATAGTTTTGTTCCAGTATAATCGACAACTCGAACGAAGTGTGACTTTAAGGAAAACATAAAACACAAGTCCCAATGCCCTTGTATTAGTACAGGTGACTAATTTCTTATCTAAATGCCAAATATATCCAAATATTCTCTTTTTACTCTGACCAGGACCCCCAACACTCATCCAATTCTCACCAAGCTTTTGAAGCAACATCCGTCGCACATGTAAATGCTATTAGTATCCCTAACGTAAGTGAATAATTTAGAATTGATGGTCTACGTATCAACGTCTTGACCTTCATCACAAACAAAGTGAATGCATCAGAACATTTAGTGAAGATGAAAGCCTGGCAGAAAAAAACCCGCCAAAAAAAAGCGTAAAGACATTTTGTACAACTTTTTACGCAGTCTTTTCCCCAATCATATCTCAGTGCATGAAGTACTTAGCGTTTGTGTCTTTCTAATGTTTTATTCATTTCGGCGTTAAGATATTTAAATTCAACATTATTCAAACTCCTTTATATTTAATATATAATTATAAACCTTCTCCTGTTCAAGATACTAAGGTAGAAACATCTTCACGATTCGGTGAGTCCTTCTGAATGCCATGGCAGGACATGAAATATCTCTCGTTTTAACGTCTTAGTACATAATTCTAAGCAAACTTACATAAGTTTTGTTTAACAGAAACGTTATAAGAATGGAATCATAATAAGTCGTATGAGTGGACCTTAAGTACTCGTGTGGTATTGTTTAGAATAAAAATAGTGTATTTTTAGCGAGTCAAAAATTTATATTCCATAGAAGTTTATAGTAGTGATATTTACAGACGTAAGTGGTTGTGAATTTGTCTTCCGTTAGTGTTGTTGATGCTGTTTTTGATTTAAGTTACTTGAAGAGGAGAACGAATTAGTTGTAGAAACGTTGTCCTATTAAATAATTATTTAATTATTTAACTACTGAGTAGTTAATATAACAGTTTACTTAATTCTAAAACTATACGAATATTTATTTGACTGTGCCACTAAGGCAAATGTAACTATTTATTAATCTTTCTACATCGTCTTTGATCTTTAAACGTAATACTTATGGATACATTTTTTTACTATTTTGAAATACTATTATTATTTAATATACTATTTTATGTCTGATTTGTACATGTTTTTTTTCTCTTTGATCCTTTATTACTCGTCTTGGCAAACTTGCATAGCCCATTAGAAACCTTTAAATGTATAGGTTAATTTTAGTTTTCAAATTTGTTTTTATTTTTAGTCTGTTGATTAATTTTGATTTTATTTGTTCATTTCTTGAGATCCTAAATGTTTTGTTCGAAAATATTACAAGTATTATTTTCATTAATTAAAAAGTGGGATGAAGAAACGTGTTTGATAAAACTAAATAGAAATATTTCATTGTAAGACACGCCGGTTTCTATGATACTAATTTTAAAGTAAATTTTCTGTTACACAACTCAGTTAATGACATTTTAATCACGTAATATGTTGCGGCGCGCGGCGTGCAAATTGGATTCTGTAAAAATTACATCTGAGAAGACAGACACACTGACGAGTGTTAGGCCGTATAATTTAATGGATGTGTAAGATAATTGACTGCAATGAATAGAAACATGATAGTCGGCAAACACTACTCAATATGCCGGAGAAGGTATAAATCTTATTCGGCGATGACTGTCTCTGCACACAATAGAGTCATTTTCAATGGAACTATTTTTTCTCCGAGCAGGCAATATTTATGTGTATCTTATGAAGTGTATAAGAACTGGGTTTCGCGGTCTAACAGGGGGGAGGCCCCTTAGGACTTAGTCCCTAGTCTGGGGACCGGCCCTTAGGTAAGGCAACCCGAAAGTGGATAAAGGTCCGATTATTGCACTATCTGGAACAAAATAACCCGTCAGGATATAGAGGTACGGAAACCTGGCCGTTCGAAAGGTTTACTGGTCCTGAGTAGATTCGGAACAGCGGTCGAACAGTGGCGGGCCGGTAACCTCTTGTGTACTGGTACCAAGGTTAGTGGAACGAGCCTCCCCCCCCCCGTTTCAGGACTGACACTAGTCACCCGGGACGGGAGTCAAAAGTTTGAGGTAGGATTCGTGGGGGTAGAGGTTTCGTAGCTGGAGGTAGATTTCCAGAGCAGGCGTATCTGTGCGTTTTGGCAGGAGTCGAGCAGAAAGGCTGATCTCTCCACTTTGACCATCTTTTATCTTCCAATCGTTTCACACCGCACAGATGCGGTGTGAAATAAGCCCAGGACTTGCTTGACGGAGGCGACACTGTTCACTGGGGTAATTCCCTAACAGGTGTATAAGAACAGCACCAAATGGCCCATTTTACAACTGAAGAAATGAACTATCTGACGTAAAAAAAGTAAATTTTTGTCAGAAGATATTCTCAAACGTGCAAGATAATTTATATTTTTAAACTGAAAGTATGTGAAAATTTTATGGACGAGAAAACAGTAGAAATATCAAAACAATAATTTAAAATAATCGAAACTAATGCATTAGCTTTCTTAGTATCCTTTTTAAAACACGATTTATGAGGGTGGTTATTGTTAAAAACGAGCAAAAATATTAATACGATAAAACTGTAATATTTTGCACTTGAGTAATGTTCATTTTTCACGTGAGTATTCATTTATGTTGTGACATGTTATTTAAAGTTACACACACACTCACACACACACACACACACACACACACACACACACACACACACACACACACACACACACACACACACACACACATACACACACACAAATATATATATATATATATATATATATATATATATAAATTGGATCTGTGTGTGTGGGTATTTGAAATGTAGATCCTATTTACTTTATGCATTCTCTAAAAGAATCAATATTTACATAAAAAACCTAGTAATAAACGTGGCCAGACATGTATACATGCAATTCAGACTCAAACAGACAAAACACGGTGAAATATAAGCAACGAAACAATGGGGATTGTAAAACTGTGAGAAAATAATGAAAACAATTAAAAGTCTATTGTACTTGTTATGACAGAATTTAAGGTAAATAAAAAATAT
Organism: Prosapia bicincta; assembly: GCA_036971475.1. NCBI lineage: Eukaryota > Metazoa > Arthropoda > Insecta > Hemiptera > Cercopidae > Prosapia > Prosapia bicincta. The sequence goes on along the minus strand of JBAIZL010000001.1, from coordinate 22,278,359 downwards.
AAAGAGACAGTGGCATGTTTATAAAATCTAATTTATGTTTTTAAATAAGATTAGTGAATAAAAATATCCAGTGGAGGGAGATTAGAAGGGGAATTGGGCAGCAAGTGAGCAAGGTGAACACAGTTCCATATCTTAACGACACAATGTGAAGAGGTCAAACCTTCTTAAGAGGACGTAGAGGATTCGTAATGAACAATGCCGGAAACTATTCAAATACAGAGCAAGTTAGAAACAACTGAAATGGATAGAACGAGGCAAGAGGCGAATAAAAGTGCTATCATCAGAAAAAATAAGGAATGGTTTTGAAGTATATGGTGCAAATGATTGGGATATAGGGAAGAAGAGATAATGAAAAACACATATCATTAGAATGCCAGAAGGCAAAGGGATGGTAATCATATAAGCCCTACAGTTCATCAAAGAGATGTTGAAACATTAGCATAATGACAATGAAATGGTTCAATGGGTTCGCAGTTTAATGTTAAAGAGAAACAAGCAATATTGGTTACATAGTTTAAAGTAGAAAGTAGAAGAAAAGACAATAATAAAGATATTAAGGCAACGATGATATAGACTTCAAAGTACTTTCAATTAAGGAAAGATTCCGAGTTTTCCGTTAAATTAAACTACGTTCTTTCACTTACTAAGTTATGTAACAGGTAGAAGCTAGAAATTGTACAAAACTAGTTATTTAAGAAACTATAAGTATTTGTTAAAAATAGTTAGATTTAACAGAAAATATTCTCTTTATTTGGAATAACATTAAAGTATAAAAATTATTTTTGAGTTGTAGCTTACAATTTTATCAGTGTTTTTAAACAAACAACACTATTTATTCCATCGTTCAGGCCTGTATTATGTCTACTAAATACATTTACTATTCTCTTTACAATTTATTGTTTAATACACTCTATTGGGACAATATCGATTGCAAAAGTAACCTAACAACCGCTAATTACTTCAGACAGTATATTTGTTAAGTTGGCAACTCTGACGACTACCTCCTTATATGGGGTGTATTGGTCTTATTAAGGGATCAATTGACAATAAGAAATAAAAACAATGCATTGACCTGGATTCCTAACCAACAAATTGAAAGCAGGTGTCAGGTTTGGAGGCGACCGACCATTTAACCTTCTGCAGGTGAGCATTGTTGCTGTCCCATTGTTAGTAGAAAGTGATTGGTTAATTGATTTTGTGTTAGTATTTCCTAGAGGATAGGTCAGGGTTTAAAGTTTATTCGGGTTACATGTTATCATATCTTTTACGCTCTATCTGATATCTTTTTAAGCTCTGAAAAAACTTCGAGCCTAAAATGAGTTTGCTGAGAAATATGTGCTAAGATTTTAAAACGAAAGGTGAATCAAGGATGCAGTGCGTACCGTTAACTGTGTTTATTAAGTTACACAAACGGGGCGATTAACTCCGATGACATTCAGGAGCACACACAGAATCGATAAGTTAGGTTATATTAGTAGATTGAAAAGGAAAACTGTTACAACTGTTAAAAAATATTCAGAATCAAGGAGTTAGAAATACGTTGGATTAAAATATATTAACACCTATCTTTTCATCTTCTTTTGGTCTCTCTGTTATCAATTTGTGATTTTTCTAAGTTATATCCTCAATTTTCTTTTTAACTTGTACTGCTATAGAGGTTTTACTAGTTATTGTGGCCTGTATTCTGCATGCTATGATTTTTACAAGATTATGTTTTCCCTGACACCTTACCTAACAAAACATCGTGTTTTCCTTGGTTTGGAAATTAATTATTTTACATAGTCATATTGTATTAGGTTTATTCTATGAAACGTTGTTATACATTGCGTAGCAAGTTGTTTTCTTCTCGACCTTCGACATTGATTTCGTCCTGTAAAGCTTACACTTAGGTTCGTCATACAGCACAATAGTTTCGAAAACGAGCTTTACAAACTTTAGCCACGGTTGTATGGCGGTTTCTTTATACGCGGAGCGTGGGAACTGTGGTGAAACTTTGCGGTTCCGGACTGGGATAAAGCAACAATAGATCAAATTGCCGCAGGAAATGTACGTGCGTATAGAATAATGAATGAAAATCAAAGAAAATAAGTTTGTAGTATAAAATATTTCAGAGGACATAAACTAACTTAATGCTTGAAGTGCTTGTTTTTACGGAGAAAGTAATACAGAAAGTCGAAGAAAGCTGGGTTATGTAAAATGTTTATTTTTTAGTTTGTTTTGACTAAAGAAATATTGATATGTCTTCGAAAATATTAAAATATTTTGATAACCAATTTTTAGACTCATTTTGAGAAATCAATCTCGAGCGTAATCAATTATTCAATGACATTTATTAAAGGCAATGCACCTTTCATTAAACTACCTACTTTGATATTATGTTATTAACTATGTGTGTAATTAAACGCTAGTTTAAATAAGTGAATATCGATGATAGAATATTTAGAAATTTTGTAATTTTTAAACTTGACTGTATAATTGAATAATTACTGTAATAAAACCATTTTAGTTTGAAACAAGTTTTATAATCACAAATTATAGACAAAAACTGAACCACAAATATAGTTTTCTAATACTCAACGTTTCGATTCCCCTATAAAACCCCCCTCAGTAGCCAAACACTACATAAGTACAACATTATCTATATACAACAATAGAATAGGACAATTCATGTACATATTTCTACCTTTACTAACATTAAAATATTTTTCTTTGCTAACGCGTTTCGGATTAACTCCATTGTAAAAAATAAACAGTAATCAAGTAAGGACAGAAAAATATACTCGAATGTATACAAATATTCCTAACAAATGTGAAAATGAGTATATTAAGAAAGATAATTCCTGTTTGAGCATATGTTGGAATATTCTTCATACATAGGTAGTCTGCCTATTATGCAGACTTTTTAATATTTGAGTTGAGGAGGAGTTTTACAGTGGAATGTTGACTTTTGATTTAATTTGATTGTATATTTTTCTTTTGTGTAATTTGTTTAATATTTACAATTTACATTTTATAATGCGATTCAGTAGAATTTAGCTCAAGAAAAGGATTGCATAGAGGAATCGATACGTGGAGCAAAACTATTTTTGAGGTTCAGTTTTTGTGTGTAATTGGAAATATAAACCATCATAATTATTAGCTACAGACGTAAAATTATAAAAATAGAATAAATCCTAACAATATATTTTTTTTACTGTGCTTAGTATATTTCCAACACAGATCAGTTACAACATCAGAATTGTAGCATATGCAACAACCGAAACTAATTATTAAAAACACGGCAAACTACAAGAAAAAAGTAAATTTCTTGCAATTTTTGCTGTTCATACTTATGTATTTGCTGCACCTGTTGTAACATGTTCCACGATAAATATCTTTTTTGAATGTTTACTATTTTGTATAAACTTTTTTTTATAGTACTCTTGTATTTTATCCATTAATATGTACTATTTTATCCATCCTAGATTGAATAAAGTTTTAAAATTATAGGTTGACGAAAATCTTTAAAGAAATTAGAATAAAACATTCTTGTAAATGTAACAATTAAGTTCAATGCTCACAACCACACACACATACACCACACACACACACACACACACACACACACACACACACACACACACACACACACACACACACACACACACACACACACACACACACACACACACACACACACACACACACACACACACACACACACACACACACACACACACACACACACACACACACAGAAAAGAATAATTGTGTTAAAGATTTTATGAAATTCTGTTACTACTTTTTTTTTAGAAAACCTGTTTATTTTACACAAATTAATTACGTTTCATTTTAAAAATATGTTTAATCTCAATTTATTAGTACATCTTTATTGATTGTACTTTAACAGCAAACAATCTTCGAATCCTAGTCTGCCCGTAAACAAACTAATTACGTAGCTGTGGTAAGGTAATGAAGTCTGAAAGCACCCATAAATACCACCAGTGCCGTACGCAGAGTCAAATGTCAAGAGCAGTGCATCCGTCCCACGGTCACCTTTGTTAACTGTCATTTTGGAAGTATTGCAACTGTGAAGTCTGTTTTAAATGTTCCACACTTCGTCAAGTAAAGTTTAAAGTTAATTGTACATATTCCAATTATATATATATATATATAAATATATATATATATATATATATATATATATATATATATATATATATATATATATATATATTCGCAAAAGGTTTAAAGGATATTGTCTGAAAAACCCGTAAAATTTGTGTTTACTGAATGCTTTAATTCGCTTCTTGCATAATCATTTTAACTCACCTTCCTGATCCTTTTAGGTAATATTCACAAGAAAACAAAATAAACAATTTAAATTTATTAGAAAAAGTAAATGTTTAGTTTGAAATTCCTAAAAATGTAATAAAAAACTGTAATGTCATTGTTTTAGTTTAACCGGGATTTGTCGGTTATATATCTATTTTTTAAGTTTACATTACTGTATTTCCTTATTATCCTTTTAATATCGGTTTAACGAAAAAAACACACACACATACCCTACCACACACACACACACATAAACTCACACTCATCATATTAAAATATATATATATATATATATATATATATAATAAGTATATATTATAACTAAGGTTATTCAAATACAAGAATTATTTAGCTATATAGCTATATATTTAGTTATATAGCTAAAACAGTTTTGCAAACCAGTTTAAATTATTCAAGTATGCCTAAATTAGACTTGGTGTAATTCGACAGATTGACAGAAAGAGCGAGACTGCTAAGGCGATTGTCAATTAAAATTTGAAACTATAATTCAATCTGAAATTCAAATTACTTTTCTAAAATAGCAGTTATTCAAGTAGCAACTGAAAGCAAGAACGTATGTAAAAATAAAATAAAAAAATAAGTTTTACAAGCTATGTAGTTTAAAATGATCCCAATCGGAAACCGGAATATATATATATATATATATATATATATATATATATATATATATATAATGAGAGTTTAGAAAGAAAACTCAAATGAATAAAAATATTTGACGTAATGCAATTAAATAAAAGTAATTTGTTTAAGAAACCCTCTTGAAAAAATATTTCATAACATAATATGTTAAAAAATATATTATTTTTACAAAAAATATCGAAAGATTAAGCTTATGAGATAAAATTCAAACAAATAAAATCAACGTAAAGCAACAGTTATAAAATAGATATAACAGACTATTAAACGGGTAGGTTTTACCAAACCTAACACAACATACAAACAGATATAGCCAAAAAACATCCAAATCGGTAGCGAACACAAATTTACAAATTTTGATGAACAATTTTTAAAAATAGGTATTTAAAATGATTGACAGTTTTAAAAGTTTGTAGGTGTGTTGGAAAAATTTTTAAATTTTAGAGGCTAGAAAGTCGTTACTGAAAAACTTTTACATTATTTTTAAATAAATTAAATTAATTAGGCGGCTGGGTGGTCTATTAGTGAGATTATGTGACTGCTATCTTAAACCCACATGTAGGCCTAAATAATATTTGTGTGTTTGTTGAAGTTCCAGGTGATTCAGCAGGCAAAAACGAGAACCTGTACAGGGGCGTGGGTAAAGGAGGGTCCAGGATATTCAGATACCCCTCCCCCCCCGAAATATGGTACAAGGTTTTATGATTAGGTTGTTAGTTATAATAGTTACATATAATAGTTTGGCCTAGGACTAATGGATTGAAATCACCAACAGATGATATAACTAGTTCGTTTTTTGAAATTTTTAATCAAAATAGAGAAATATACTAAACAAATTGTGACCGACATGGATTACACATCTGGTCAAAATATAGTTGATTTTGGGTTTGCCTACTCAGACATACCTGTGTACTCTTGGCACAAATGTTTCATTACGTTACAAAACGCTATAAAAATGAACTTGAACGCCATCAACCTTTCAAGTTTGAAGAAACCAATTTCTGATTTTCTTGCTGTGTTACCGGTCCTGGAGTACAAAATAGTCTAATAGAGGGAGGTTAAAGCGTAGTATTGGTTACATAACCTTCCTAGAGAGCAGTATAACCTAAAGGAAGACAGCCCTAAAAGAAGACTGTCTTGCCCCTCTTGAGCTATTATGATGTAGTAAATGGTGACATTATTATTATTACTAACACAATATCTGAGGGAATGTTTTTACATATTTTTAACTATTTATGGACGTGGCTAAAATAATTTATTGATACTAAATTATTCATGAATAAATAATTTAATGATGTTTAGCCCATTAACGAAAAAATTATAAACGAGATTAATGGGCAAATGACTGAAATAAAAATATCATTAGCTCATATATATTTAAAGCATAGAGGACATTATTTTAAAGTTAAAACCAACTCACAAAAACAACGTATTATAACCAATCAAGGGTATAATTTAAACATCCTACTCTGAGACTATTAACAATCTCCACGACCTCCAAAAATGATGACCGTATAATCATCGGTTACACTTGACGCCATTACGTGACATTACCTAATGTGTCGGCATCAGAGAGACAGGATGTGGCAATTTGAGTAATGCAATAGTTCATTAAGCCTAGCCGAGCCAGTATCACGACATATTACGGATATTTCAAAAACTGCAAAAAAAGCAGTAACGCGATACTTCCATCGACCTAGCGCGAGCAGTAATTACTGCCATTCGCATTGGTTGAATGCCTTCGTGTTTATTGAGCAAAGAGGAAGCGGTTCGCACTTTCACTGATACTGAAAACACAAACACTGACCAGTACCCCTTATCGGGATTCTATTTATATAACTTAATCGTGTATACAACACCGTTTGGTCCAAAATAAACAGTACTGAAACTGAATTAGCTGTATTTGCCTTCTCTCGAGTATAGAGTCTTTCTTATTCGTTTTATAGAAAAGCCCAGATTTTGTTGTGCCAGAAACCTGCCTGTTAGTTCGCAATGGTTCCAGCAAGGTGGCGCAGCCAGCCACACTGACCTGTACAACGTTAGTCGCTTTAAAAAAAACATTTGGCAACCGCCTCATCTCTCTTAAGACAAAATTTCCTTAACCTGCCCACTATCTCGATCTTACAACCCTTGACGCCTACGTCTGGGGAATGATGAAGAAGATTTTCCGTGATGACCCACCAATCCCCATCGTCCAACTATATGAAAAAACTGTGTGTATAGCGAGCATGAAACAACCCCTCTTCACCAAAGTAATTAATGCTAAACTTTCACGAACAGTACGAGTGTTGAAATTCAACGGAGTATATATATATATATATATATATATATATATATATATATATATATATATATATATATATATATATATATATATATATTAAATATTATTAGATAATTATTTTCCTGAAGATGCTGGTACTATTTTATCGGCGAAAAGCTTTGAATAAATATATTCATTAAAAGTATTCTTGTTTTTGAAATATTTTTAATTTATTATATATATATATACACCATGTTTATATCCCAGTCTATTCGATGTAGCTACTTTTTACTTGTATGTATTTGTAAAACTATATAAATAAAATAAAATGAAATAAAATAAAATCTTACAGCTATTTTAGTAATGTTTATTTTAGCGCTTTTATTTTCTGTCAATTGAAGCTCATTCAGTGATGTAAAACTATAATACACCTATTTGAACTGGTAAATACAGTATAATGTTTGTGAAAAAAATATTACTCCGGGAGGGGATTTGGTTTGGTGTGTGGAATCGAGGAAACTCATACTCCAACACAATACTACCCTGGTTGCTTACTGGGGCTGTCATCTGTCGGAGCATGCGCATAAGTCAATACTACTTTATTCAATAGGTTTATACAGTATGAGCCAAAATAAACAGTACTGAAACTGAATCAGCTGTAGTTGTCTTCTCGATCAGCTGTGTCGACTTTTGATGGTTGCCGCGTATAAATTGTGAAGTATTTCATTTGAGGTTATTTTTTGTTGACATGGTGCTAACTACTGCACAGAAAACTATATAAATAAATGAAATGATGTAAAATTTTACAATTTATTCAGACTTTTTATTTTGCCGCATACGGTAAGTTATCGAAGTAAATTGTCCAAAACAAATAACACCCTACACAGGTGCTAGAATGTAATAAAATAAATCAAGCTCCAATTAATAATAACTACTTACAGCCTTGTTTCGAAAATTCTACCGAAGCAGTTGTGTTTCAAGCGACTGAGCTTAGGGTTACATTGTAGATTTTTTTTGTTAATTACATTTATTCACGGGACAAATTGGAAGCTAAACTCAGTCTAAGCTGACATTTGAGTGCAGTAGTTTGACGTATAATGTCGTTATATAGCTCAGACTGTTATACATTTAGGCTGTGTATTGGTTTCCGTAGTCATTAGTTTGGGTTATAAGTTAGGTTTGTTCAACCGAGAAAGTAAATTAAACATTAAATATTTTTATGCTTAGTATTATAAATAAATAACCTGTTACGTGGAAGGCTGCTATTTACTTTTATGTTCATTTTCCCAAATAAAGCTATATCAAAATTTCCAACTATTGTTAGTGTTTACATAGTTTTAGATATTTTACATAATTAAGATGAATAAAAATGTAATATAAAGTTTTAGAAGACCTGTAAAACAGTTAAGAAAACTTAAAATATTACTATGTTGTAAGTTAATAAATAATTTTAATTAAATCTATGTTATCCTGTTATTTCGTGTAAAAATGAATTTCTATATTTTAGTTCTATTAAACAAGAGAATTTATATTAACTGTAACGAAATTTAAAACCAAGTGTTTCTATAAATAGGTGTTACCAGATTATTATTAGAGATAATAATTTATTAACATTATATTTATATTATTATTAAATATACGAAGATTATTAAGTGAATTTCTAACTTAACATGCGTAAATTAGTTTTTAAAATGCAAATTTGTGATTGAATAAAAATTTAACATAACATAATGACATCTCCCCAAACAAATGACTAGAACAAAATATTTTGTTTCCCTGAATTGAAGTTCCAAAATAATGGCGGTCAATAGTTTTGATAACCATTCTTTAAATATCTAAAATTTCAGCGTAGTGTTTATAGTAGATTTTTCCCAGCTCACTTGAGAGTACACAGATGGAAAAACAACGCCCCAAAAATATAAGATTATATGTAGTTTAAAAATTTCATTTTTTAATACAACACAAATATGTAAACCTGTTACCTTATTAGTCGATCAATAGCTATTGTAGTTATAAAATTAACTTAAGTTAGATGTTAAACAAAAATGATTGAACAATTTAGCCCTTTAAAGTGTCAACTTTTATGGAAGAAATCAAACTTAATGTATATTTTTTAAAAATTCAAATAAATTTAAATTTCAAACAAATACTAGTAGGACTTAGCTCATCTCAATAACTTTTCTCGGCGACATTACGTCATACTGGTTTTCATTTTCTTTTATTTTAGTAAATTTTTATTTAAATTTGTGTTGAGTTTTTTAGAACTATAGTTTCGTAACTGTAGTAACAGACGTATTTTGAGAACGGTTGGTTTTAATTGGATTTTTTAAAATACACATTCAAGTAATGAAGCTTCCGTTATTCTCCACAAAAAATAAAATCAGAAGAACAAATATTTTAAACATAATTCCAAATTAATTTGAAATAATGCCTAGTGGGTCAAATATACAAATTTGTAATAGACTACTATGAAACACAGTGCCTTAGGGTACATTTTTGTTATCTTTATTACGCCTTAACTTTTTATTAAATTTAACTGAGAATTAAATGCTTCCAAAATCCAACATTAGGCATTGCAAACGAAATACCTGAATCCTGGCTTGAACAGTACTTCATGGATAAGATTCTATATCAGCGGAAAAAAATATTCAAATTAAATTAAGGAGAAAAATTCTACAGGTATGTGTAATATTTATTTCGAGAAACTTCTAAATTTTAAATTCGATTAGGAATATATCGACTAACACAAATACGAATAAAATACCTAAACCTCTAATATTTAACACCAAGTACTAGGAAAGCTTCATTCTACTTATCACTCGTATTCTGGCGGTATTTGAAAAAAAAAATCCCCTGCCTCCGATGCAATCTCCTTCCCTCATCATAGCACTGCACGGCCTTGATAAACAAATCCAAATTTCAATAAAAAATAGTTAATTAAAAAGTAAATAGTAATTAAAAGATTTATTGGGTCGAAATTGCTTTAAAATTTTTATTTTTTTTGTATACAATTTAAAATTGAAACAACTCATTCTAACTTACAAAGAACTACAGTTGAAAAATTCCTCTATTGCGTTTCATAAGCGAAATAAAAATATTTTACATTTTATTTTATTTTCCTTTAAAAGAGATTTAATGTCACAGGTCAAAAACAGCTGTGCGACTGATAATCTTTTAATGTCTGAGCCAACTAAGACAGTAATACGAATATAACAGGTCTGCCTAAACTGCCAATAGGCTACTACAATACTAATAAACCTTGACTAACACAAATGTAATTAAAAACCTAAGCCTTTAATATTTTAACGCTATCTCCTAATAAAACGTCACACTATTTATCATTCGTATTTTGGCACTATTCGTAACAAAAATTTCGCAACTCTAGGTTCGTTCAGACCAGCCCCCTCTAAGTGTCCGCTAAGATAGTGCCTCCTTCCATCATTGCACCACTAGGTCCTGATCAAACATTCCAAAATGTAATAAAAAAATAGATAATTAAAAAGTCAAGAAAACGTTGAAAAGTAAATAGTAAATTGTAAAGTAAGTAGCAATTGATAGATTTATTAAGGAAATTTTTTTAAAGTCTTTCATTTTTTTATGAAAATTAAAACCCCAAAGAATTTTTTTAAAATTTATAACTAAATTACACTTTAATAATCCCTCTATGGCATTTCGTATGCAAAACAAAAACAATATTTTCACAAAATTTCTATATTTTCTCTTTTAAGAAGAAAGATTTCACGTCACAGGTTAAAAGTGGTCACAGCAAAGCCATGTAATTGATATGCTTTTAATGCGAAGCTGTATTTAATGGTTAAAGGTTATGTTATTTACCACAGCTGATGATGAATGGAAGAATGTCCGAATCGCACATTTTGTAATAAAAGAAACAACTTCATTTATTACGTGAATATTTCGTAGCGGTGCCAAAGCAAGTAGCGGAACAAATTGGCGCCACGTATGTGTGAAAAGATGTTGCTTTGATCGACGAGCCGTGAATAGCGAGGTTAGCTTGACCTACTGAGTGGCATCACAGAAAGTAAAAGCACGACTAGCATCTTCCGAGCGCTTTCGGTGTTTGGTCAAGTCCTACTGACCTTACAAGGCTACCAGAGAATATCTGTTGCACATAAGTCGATAGTTTTATTTATTAGAGCATTTTACACATTTTAAATTTTACTCAACCAAGGCCAGGACTAACATACACTCAATTTACAATTCTCTAAATGTAACCGGATTACAGGAGCATAAATAGAACAAGTATTATATAAATTATATATTACTTATACATATACTACAGGATTACTTATACTATATATATATATACAGGATCAACCAACAATAATGCCTTGATTTAAAAATAAATTGTAACTACAAAACTATAAAAGAGGCTTTAATTTTTACAAATGGGAAAGTGTAACGGGAAGACGGGAGTTTATTTGGTACCTTAGTAAGTTTCTATGGGGGGCCCATTTGTGGCTCGGCAGATATCAAATCTGTAGTCGATTTCACACCAAGTGCGTTGCTTGAATCATTTCTGGAGTCACAGTGTTGAGGAAGGCCGCGATGCGCTCGCGCAGATGCTCCAAGTCAGGTATCTTCTCAGCGTAGACTATGTTCTTCATGTAGACGCATATATAAAGAATTCCAATGGGGTAAGGTCCGGGGTTCTGGGCGGACTAGGTGCATCTCAGCCAATCCAACCATTAGGAAACTTGGTACTCACGGCGTCACCTATAGCTAGAAGATGGTGATGAGTAGCTCCATTTTGCATAAAAATGACACGTTTTCCAGTTTGTTGTTCAATTTTATCAATCTGAGGAAACACAAACACATTTAGCATGTCCAGATAAATTACACCTGTAATTGTTCTTCCAGCAAAAATGAAGGGCCCCACAAGTCATCTTTTCCGCAAATTTCAAGGTTAGGCAATCCGTATAGAATAAAAAAGCTGGCGTCTTTCCTGAAAATCTTTCATTTGTAATAATTAAATTAAACGTAATTGCGATTTTTTTAAATCAAGGAATTTTTTTGGATGCCCCTGTATATGTATGTGTTTATATATATATATATATATATATATATATATATATATATATATATATATATATATATATATATATATAAGGGGAAAAAGTGAACTATTAGTAGAAATTAACGAATTAATATTTGAAAAAAATGTATTAACATCAAGTATCATCCCCTTCAAGTTTAAACAATTGCATTTGAGTGGATAAATAAAAAGTATTTTATCAACGACTGAAAATTTGGAAAAAAAATATAAATATATACAAGAAGAGTGTGAACTAAAAGTAGGAATTGAAAAAAGAAGCAGTTCATTAAACAAAAACATTAGAACATTACTACATTTACTATACTCGATTCAGAGTTTTCTTCCTAAAAGTGATTACAGAAGTAATGATGGTTCTGGAGTTGAATGACTTATTGCAATAACAGACAAGACAAGGACATAATAAAACCTAGACAAGTTATTTCAGTTTACAAGGTCACTTGTACTTAATTAACTTGTTCACACATTCCTTGCCAGTTGAACAGATATTATTTTGAATATTAAAAAAAAAATATTTCGACCATGACAAATTTTTATTTATCAAATATATCAACACAGCTGATTTTGTATAAAAGTTTAAGAGCGTATTAATTCGAGATGTCGAGCACGTGAAGGAATTCTTTTTCGTGCGTTAACTCTAAAATACATATTGTCTGAGAAAAGAAAGTGGCTTGTAAAGAAGATACAAGAGAGCTTGAAAAAAGCAGCGCATAGAGAAGAATTTTGTTCTCAAAACCCCTAAAATTGTATGAAACTGAAAATAAGGAAAATTGTGAGTAAGAAAAAATAAAAATGTTATTTCAGTTATGCTTGTGTATTAAATAAACTAAAATCACATAAACCACCTGCTTTTTTAAGTAGACTTTTGATAAAATAAGTAAATATAAAAGACATCAGCGATAATGATGATACAAGTAAGAAAAAACCTGCACATACACATAAACTCAAAACATTTATGCATGTTTCGCTAGTACAGTGCGCATCTTCAAAAGGTTATAACTGGACTGCCAATCAGAGATTAGTTGTGACCTGATGATAATAATTGTGTTAAACAAACAAGCATAAGTATTTTGTAATATAAAAAATTTTTTTGAAGAAAAAAAAATTGTTTTGCATAATTGTTTTGAGGTTTAATTCATGTTTAGATGAAGCAGAAAGTAAAGACATTTCCAAAATCTATCAATATTAATTTTGAATTTATGTTTTCACTTTAATAAAACTAGCCGTCACTTTGCAAGAAATAATGCTTAAATATTCTGTTCAAAATGTCGGCACCAGGATAATGAGAAGTAATACTCCAAAGCTCTTTACTGTTTGAGAAGGGTAGTTCCCCTCGCACAGAAAAGAGTTACTTTCAGTAAGAGTTATAGATTATCTTAATAAATACTTCGAGTTAGTTATAACAGTTGTTTAAAGAAATATAAACTTTAAAAAACAAAATAATACTAAAGTAAGTTGATTTTTCTTAGCTTTTTATGGCGTCTCCCTCTTGGATTTTGTGGTAGTGACTCATTTTGGTTGGAAAATATTTTAAATCATCTTGAAAATAATATAATAGTTAGGATCATATTTTACAATTTAATATTTTTTTCAAACTCGAAAAGTCAATTAATTCTGTAATCTCAAATAATCATGCAGTAAATATAATTTAGAATATATCAAATAAATAAATAAATATATATACATATATATATATAAAGAGCATAAGTCAAAATACAAATACAAGAATTATAATTGAATTTACAATTCTAATAATTGAAATTCAATTATAATTCTTGTATTTGTATTTTGACTTATGTTCTTTAATAATACACAAGACTACATATTGCGATATTTATATATATATATGTATATATATATATATATATATATATATATATATATATATATATATATGTATATATATGTATATATATATATATATATATATATATATATATATATAATTGAAAAAATTATATATATATATATATATATATATATATATATATATTGATAATAATAACAGTTCTTTATTACCAATTTTATAAGGTAACCCTTTAAGACATTAATGTTTCATGTTTTAAGCTTTTTACAATATAGTCGTATTTACACACACACTCACACACACATTACACACACACACACACACACGTCCAGGCACAGGCACAGGCACACGCACGCACACACACACACACACACATATATATTCTTTAATTGTAGAATTTATGCTAAATGATAAGCGTTATATTTTAACCAATTACAATGGCGAAAGTTTCGAACTTTTTTCAGTTGACGTGTTTACTTATTTAAATTTAAATTAAAGTTATTGGAGGGCCTAATAATAATTAATGGTATGTAGGCATTAAATGCATTCAAGTTCATTTTAACTGGTAATTTCAGAACAAAATTAACTATTGACACATTGTCACCTAAGCACCCATTTATTAATAAAAAAGACCAGTCTTTGAAAATTCCACTATAAAAATAAACAATCTATGATTTTTTTGGGCAACAATAGTAATTAACCGGTTGAATATCAAGTCAAAAACTATTGACTCTTTTATTCGATATTCCACAAATTTATCATTTATTCAATATTTATTTCGAGTGTTCAAATAACATGAATTACAACATTAGTTTATTATAGATACAATCAGTTCTTTGTATCTCTTATGAACTGTTTTTTTACTTTCGTTTTTTAGAAAACCTTACGCATTTTATTATCATACACCTTTCGACGTACAAAATGTAGTACCAAGATTGATAACACATTTTAAACATTTTAAATAAAGTTGTGTTAAGGAAAAGGAAATAAATAGAGGACGCTGTCAAACATAAAAGACTTAAAGAAATCTGGATCTAATATATGTTGAGAAAAGAAGTAATTTAACTACATTTAAGAAAGGAGAAAGAAGTATAAGTTGAAGAAGGTATTTATATATAATGCTAATTTAAAAATGATGTTATATAACTACAGAAGGAGTTTGGAACAGATACAAACAGAGGCACCAATTGCGTTCAGTTCTAATAATTCTTTTTTCAATTATCAAGACCTAGTCGACAGTAATTGAAAACACCGCAATGGCGGTGCTGGGATTTTAATCGCTTGTGGATTGCGAAATGATGACGACTGTAGAAAGTAGAGGTAGGCTACTTTATAATAGTATTATTATATATATAGGATACTACGACTTGTCGGTGAAAAAAGCATATCTGAAGTGAAAACTGCTGTATACAAACTTTTATGACGAGGAAACACTTTAGATGTCAGTTAAATAAAAAGTTTGCAATTATATAGAATCAAATTAATCTTTTCCGCTAAAATGTCGTGGGCGGTCTAGATACACTGAACTGCACTAACTCCAGTGGCGGACCGGTCCCGTACTTGTTTTGAAATGCCTTTAATATTAGGTTATTTCGGCAGAGGTAGTTAAGTTTTTTAACCAGCGTTGATATTTAATATGAGTTCCATCCCTGTGCTTTTCGATTCGTTTTAGGATTATTTTTTTCTTATTGCTAAGTAAAAACGTTTAAGAAAGTTTAAACCAAAATATTTGTTGTTTTTATTTTCTTTATATGTTTCTAGCTGTTATCCTTTTTGACGTTTAGAAAAAGTTAAATTTCCTTACTACATTATATCCAATAATAATAGTGTTGGTAATACAAAAAAATATAAGAAATCTTTTATAACTCTTTACATGCTAATGAATAAAAAGTCATTTTTCCTAAAAAAAATATTTTAGTTTTAATTGTAATTTTGTTTTAATTTTTTTACCTGTTATACTATTTGGTGTTTCGAAACAATCTTTATCACTAGATTAGATTTAAATAATGTCGTTAATGAAGAAAAACTAAATTACAACGTTTGTTATATTTCATAGTAGTTGGTGAATTAAAAGTAATTTTCAAAATATTATCGTTGGTTTTTTTTTTTTAAATACTATTATAATATAAAAATTATGTAAACCATTCGATTTTGTAAATCAATATATCAAGTCTTCATTTTGTTTTGAGGTGAAATAGAACAATTTTAAGTGAGTTAATTGATACACACGTCTTTATGCATACATACAAAGCTACCCTTTTTCTCTAGAGAGAGTGTGTGTGTGTGTCTGTATGTGTGTGTGTGTTTGTGTGCATCTCGTACGTGCACACTCACCAGAGAAGGAAATATCTTCGTATATTCATACATTATTTCTTGCCAGTTCCCAAAGAAAGAAAACAAGTTCGATGCTGTTTTAAATAATGAAATCAAAACTTGGCCAATGGTAGCCTAACTTAAAGCGTAGCTGCACAGCTCTCTCTGAAGTTTTATTGCACTGTTAATAATATAGCATTAGCACGTAACGACTGTTTTATTCGTCACGTCCGTAACATAATATTCGTCGCGGCAGAGCGCTCTAAACCACTTTATACTGCACCCATTTCATTTTAACCACTTTAGCACGTATTGTGCTCTTTTAATTGTGAAATAAAATGTATACTTTACAACAATATAAGATAAATTCAATGAAACATGTCTTAGTTTATTTAAACTATTTCTATCATTTTAAACAATATTTAAAAACTAATTAGGAATACTTTTTAAACTTAAAAACATTTCAAATTATTCATGTACTTTCAATCTTTTCTTGAAAAATGTATATACCATTGCTATATTAATTTTCTAATTGACATTCGAAAGCATTTAATTCTGCTAATTCAGTTGACATATTGTACTCATAATTTTTTGTACTCTTACATATTATAGAGAAGTCCTGGAAATTTAACGATCTATAAAACCATTGAAAACCTTTCAATATTTATTTGTAAAGAATTTATTTTCACCACACACACACACACACACACACACACCACACACACACACATACACACACCACACACACACACACACACACACACACACACACACACACACACACACACACACACACACACACACACACACACACACATATCTATGATCGTTTCAATGGAAAAAAACGAAAATATTTCAATCTAAAACAGCCTAAGTGATGAGCGATGAAATTTCCATATCTTTCGTCAATCGAATATTGAATTAAAATCGATATATTTAGATTTTCTTCAGCGTATATTTTAACAAATAATAGGCAAAAAGTATCAGCATTATTTTGTAAACAGACAAATAATTTTACGATTTTATGTTAATCACTATAAGTGTCAAGTAGGCCCTATATCAAAGTGTCAATGACACAAACCACTAAGCTTTCAAAACAACTACACTAAAAGCATCAAAGTACCTAAAGTATTTGTATAAATTTAATTTGCCCGAGTATAAGTACATCGCGTCTCAGAATGTCAAGGCTTTCCCGTTTTTTCAGAAGCGGACGTTACGCAAGAGGCCTTTCTCTACTTTATTCTTTACGCGGTTTAATTTCATGGTTTAAATGTTGATCAGTCTTCGGCGCACGCCTCCTTTATTTACAACGAACGTGTTTGCGTATAGATTATCATTTATTGAAGCTTCCTAGTTGGAGAAGGATGCAAGCATGTTTCAGCGCTTTGCAACTCGTATCCTAGTTACTGAAAACCCGTCAAACACAGCAAGTCGCCGACAATATTTAACCAAGAAAGACTCTTATTGCCAATGAAATCGTTTTAACAAGACGTATGTAATATGTTTATGTACATTTTCGCTTTGCCTTTATATTATCATTTCAGGTCTATTAATTCGGAAACATATAAGTCTATCAGTCAAACATCGAGAACCCGCCAAATAATTTCGGTTAGATATTACCCATCGAGTTACATTGACCGTGCAGGCGTCAAATTATAGGTACATTGTGAAATTCATTCGATTGTGTTTTAATTTCGGTTAGATACTACCCATCTAGCTACATTGCCCGTGAAGGCGTCAAATTATAGGTACATTGTGAAATTGATTGATTGTTTTGTAATTTCGGTTAGATATTACCCATCGAGTTACATTGATCGTAAAGGCGTCAAATTACAGGCACATTGTGAAATTGATTCGATTGTGTTTTAATTTCGGTTAGATACTACCCATCTAGCTACATTGCCCGTGAAGGCGTCAAATTACAGGTACATTGTGAAATTGATTCGATTGTGTTTTAATTTCGGTTAGATACTACCCATCTAGCTACATTGCCCGTGAAGGCGTCAAATTATAGGTACATTGTGAAATTGATTCGATTGTGTTTTAATTTCGGTTAGATACTACCCATCTAGCTACATTGCCCGTGAAGGCGTCAAATTATAGGTACATTGTGAAATTGATTCGATTGTGTTTTAATTTCGGTTAGATACTACCCATCTAGCTACATTGCCCGTGAAGGCGTCAAATTATAGGTACATTGTGAAATTGATTGATTGTTTTGTAATTTCGGTTAGATATTACCCATCGAGTTACATTGATCGTAAAGGCGTCAAATTACAGGCACATTGTGAAATTGATTCGATTGTGTTTTAATTTCGGTTAGATACTACCCATCTAGCTACATTGCCCGTGAAGGCGTCAAATTATAGGTACATTGTGAAATTGATTGATTTTTTTTTGTAATTTCGGTTAGATATTACCCATCGAGTTACATTGATCGTAAAGGCGTCAAATTACAGGCACATTGTGAAATTGATTCGATTGTGTTTTAATTTCGGTTAGATACTACCCATCTAGCTACATTGCCCGTGAAGGCGTCAAATTATAGGTACATTGTGAAATTGATTCGATTGTGTTTTAATTTCGGTTAGATACTACCCATCTAGCTACATTGCCCGTGAAGGCGTCAAATTATAGGTACATTGTGAAATTGATTGATTGTTTTGTAATTTCGGTTAGATATTACCCATCGAGTTACATTGATCGTAAAGGCGTCAAATTACAGGCACATTGTGAAATTGATTCGATTGTGTTTTAATTTCGGTTAGATACTACCCATCTAGCTACATTGCCCGTGAAGGCGTCAAATTATAGGTACATTGTGAAATTGATTGATTGTTTTGTAATTTCGGTTAGATATTACCCATCGAGTTACATTGATCGTAAAGGCGTCAAATTACAGGCACATTGTGAAATTGATTCATGAGGTTTGAACCGTAAAAGTAAAGGTAACTTAGTGTACTAATTCTGCTAGTATTAGTAGCGGTTAAGCTGCCTTATGTACGTATGTAGCAGCATGCCTATAGTTTACTTAATATGCACGTGCACGCAATGACGTTGACAGCAGTATTAGCTATAAGGTAAACCTCATTGAACCGCAATAATTTAAGTTGTGAATAAATAATTTATTTGTAATAGGGTTTATTTTTAATAGTGAAATTTTGTTGAATAAATGCCCTGAGACCATGTTTCCGAAGTTTAGTCATTGAAGCCTTTGGTAATACATTTTCAATGAATAATTTGTTTTTAATTTGACTGAAAAGTTTCTACTAATCATTAATTTTTCAGATGTTAATATATTCAACAAAATATTTTAATAATTTTGTCAACATTCACAGATTGTTATAACAATTATTTTGTTAATTTCATATATTTTATTTATT
The DNA here is from genome assembly GCA_036971475.1 of Prosapia bicincta. NCBI lineage: Eukaryota > Metazoa > Arthropoda > Insecta > Hemiptera > Cercopidae > Prosapia > Prosapia bicincta. The sequence goes on along the minus strand of JBAIZL010000001.1, from coordinate 22,258,551 downwards.
TTGATATAGTTTCAATACTTTCAAATGTTTGTTTAGTGTTATGTAGGTTTAGAATATGTCTTAGTTTATTTAAAACTGTATATTGTTGGTTCGAAGTGATGCCAGCCTCACAAGTAATTGCCGTGTAAACAATTGATTACAAATATTTGTTACAACAGTAAAATATCCGTTACTGTCTAAATATGCCTAATAGAAAACACGTTTTTAAAGACGCTTTCAATTTTACTAATACCAGAAACAGATATTGACATAATTTACTGACCCTAATCTCTACTACTTTTGTCAATAAATACTTTCCACTTTTTAAGCTTATAATTCTGTACTGGAGCCATAAAACCAGTTCGTTACGTCTTTTTTAATGTGAAATGACATAACAAACGTTACATAACCTGAAAATACTTGCATTGAAACCTTAAACGTCAGTAATTATTTCACTGAATGCAAATAAAACTTACCGGCAGTATTACAATCTGTAAACGTGAAAGATGATTTGCAAGGAGTAAATAGCCTATTTGTTTATATAACTTCACTGCTTGTATTTCTTTCGTGAACAGAGAGCGCATTCTGCAGTTTGTTTATTGAAGTTAAACATTGTTGTTGAGCTATTGTTAACAACTTTTAAACAAACAAAAAGACAGACTTTCGTGCGTTGTTAACAAGATAAGATTCTAAATAATCTAAGCGAATAACGAGTACCCGCAACGTATTTGTATCGTATTAAAATAGATATATTTGTCTAATCTGCAGTAAAAAATATGAGCTACGACATAATCAAAATGAGGCTAATTCAAATAGCCACACGTTGGTCATTTGAAAGTTACACGATAAAATATGTGTAAAAGATTTTTTTTACAAGAGAAATTTAATTTTGCATAAAAGTTACGCCTGAATTCACTACTACAAGCTAAAATTTAATAAAAATTTTCAAATTATTAAATACTATCGCAATAAACTCGATCTTTTACAGTGGATAGAGAACGAATACATTTTCAACAGCTGTTACTAATTAGGCACCTAGCAATTGCTTAAAAATAAACGTGCTCTTGGCCATCATCAGGCACGCTACTACTCTTTTGTGTGCCTTGACTCGTAGTTTAAAACACAAAAAGATTGATAACTGTATGAAACAACTGTGGCGTATTGTTTATTTTTAAATAAATAAAACCTCTAAATCACAAATAACTTTTATTTTCAACCTTATGTACATTTCAATTGCCCAGCAATCATTTTCAGAGGTATTTAAAAGACCTAACTAACTAGCTAACTTGAGTTAGTTGTATTTTTTAAGATCCTCTGAAGATGATTGCTGGGCAATTGAAATGTACATAAGGTTTAAAATAAAAGTTATTTGTGGTTTAGAGGTTTTATTTATTTAAAAAAGATTGATATTCTTATAACTCTATTAGAACACAAGCACATTAAATGTTTTATATGTTAGAAAAACTGAAAATAAATTCAGTTTTACTTCAACTATCAGGGTAGGGAAATGGTTTTACTTCAACTATCAGGGTAGGGAAATGGTTTTACTTCAACTATCAGGGTAGGGAAATGGTTTTACTTCAACTATCAGGGTAGGGAAATGATTTTACTTCAACTATCAGGGTAGGGAAATGATTTTACTTCAACTATCAGGGTAGGGAAATGATTTTACTTCAACTATCAGGGTAGGGAAATGGTTTTACTTCAACTATCAGGGTAGGGAAATGGTTTCACTTCAACTATCAGGGAAGGGAAATGATTTTCCAGAATACAACAGATAATATAAACAAATTTTTTAATGTCAATTCCTACTTAGGTCTACAAAGAAACATTTCATTTATTTACTTTTTAATAAATAATTGCAATTAATATAAATAAAGTAACATCCTATGCGTTAAAACAGCTGTTCTACCACACAACCTATAACATAAAATCACCCTTATACTTTTGTGAAATCATATGTTTTCTCTTATTTTAGGCCAAATGGGACGAATAACTGTATTACATCCCTTGCCCCCTTAGTGAAACTTTTTTCTCTAATATAAAACTAAAGGTAATTCATTAAATTTAATTAATGAATTAATATTTGAAAAATTGTAATAACACCAAGTGCCATCCAATACAAGTTTACGAAAATATATTTGAAATTAAGTGGGTCGATAAAAAGTATTTTACTAAATATTGAAAATTTGTACAAGATATACAAATATATATATATATATATATATATATATATATATATATATATATATATAGAGAGAGAGAGAGAGAAGTAATAGAAGAAATTAAAAACTAGTAAATATCTTAAAGTTATCTACATAAATACAAAAATTACAATCCAGGACAGTTGCAAAAAATCATTAGTTAGTTAATATTGCACTCCTAGTTGGCCTGTGTCGCCTAGATAGTGCTACTTTCACAGTACTTCGGCCCGGGATCTGAATTTAATGTGGCTTTACCAAAGCAAAGAACAAGTTTACCAAGACTGCAAGACTACTATCACTTTCATTGTACTAGATTCTAGTCCTGTCTGTTTACAGATCTAGTTTTGCTGTGCAAACTTTCAATCGAAGAGACTCAGGACGGTTACTTATTAGACGCCATTTTGCAGGAATAAATTTGTATGGTGTTCGTTTCGCGGCGAACAGAAGGGCGCTTTGATATTAGCTGAGAGCGATTAACGCACAATTTTGTTTACTTTGACAACACTTTATACAAAATGTCACTAAACCAGTTATTGAAAATTGTAAAAAAATTGTCTTATATTACTCAACGTATTAGTTTTTGTTTCTTAAAATTCTTATTTAGAGTGTTTAAAGATAAAGTTTTTTTAAAAATAGTTTTGTAGAAAAGCCAAGTTGTGCAACAAGCTACAAAACACATAAGTAATGGATTAATATAAAAAAAAAATTCAGTCACACCACCATTAACAGATCTAGCTTTTACTCTTAATAATTATTAGTTAATATTTTACTTTTCCCTGTAACAAACAATATCAAATAATAATCTAAATTTTAGCAATAATTCTTGTAAAAATGGATTTCCAAGACCTTATCTAAAAATACAAGGTATTTTAATTTATTGAAAAGATCTTGTGTTAACATTAAGTGCATTCCTCATGACATTAGAGCAAACCTAAGTCTATATCTGTCCAATGCTGTTATGAAGATAATCTCTCTTTACTATTTGAGGTACAGTATAATTTCTGTACCTAGGGGCTTTATATAATTTAGGTTATGTTTCTCTTTAAAACATTTTAGCTGCTTTAAATATTTTGTTTTACTTGAAGTTCTGTATTAGTCTTTCTCTAATAATAGCCTATTTTTATCATTTCGCTAGTAAAATAATTAGGATCATTGTTTTGTTACGTCTAAACACTTACATAACAAGAACATTAAAAAGTCATTTACAAAAATATAGACTACTGAAAAAGGTTTAAAAACGTAAACAATGATTAGCCCTTCATGCAATGCGTTTGCTAATAATGATTACATATAGAATGTTGCAGAATTATAAACAAATTTTGTCGACCTGTTATCCAATCATCACGAGAAGTTATTTCGCCAACTGGTTAATCTGATGAATTTAATATCATCCGGCGATTACCATTTCTGGTTTATGTTGCCAGCCGTTCCATTTACGGTCTAGAATCCTTCTGTGGAAGTTCGAAGGTTGTAGATACTTCAGTAAATGGAGGCATCTTCAGTGAGAGGGGGGGGGGAGAGATTTCGGCTCTTAGGTAAGAAAGAAGGCGTATCTTGTATGCTAAGGTTAAACGGTAAGTTATGTATGAATTAGAAGGGAAGACGCGACGGTCAATGGGTTTCCAGCTATTGCAGTAACCTTGAAGATGTATTTAAATAAGTAATACATATTAGAATCATTCACTAACATCTCCGTTAGCCTTTCTTATTATCGCTTCAATAAAATTGTAATTAAGTTTATTCATGTACTTTTTCGTCTATATTTATTATATTCATAACTAAATACGTATAGTAAAAAAATAGAAAAACTGAATGTTAGGATTTTATTTTTTTATTAATTTATAAAAATCTGTTTAACAAAATGAATGATAATAATATAAGGTTTAAAAACGAATGCAAAAAATAAATTCAATCAAGTTTGTCAACTAGTTTTACAAGACGACCCTAATCGTTGTGCGTTATTTACGAAAGATCCAAGAAGCAACCGAACTTTGAGTTATTTTGTGAGCAAAGCTAATGATAATGAACCCCGCTCACAGTAAAATTTATCTTCTCGTAAACATTTCAATCAAAATATCATCAACATTGACTATAAGTAAACAAATTATAAACCATAAATAAAAAAAGTTATATTTTTTTAGTTTTTGACTTATTATTTAAAGGCGTATGCGAAAATGAATTGATTGTGAGTTGGCCATAGTCATTCTTGAGAGTATAATCGTTTTCCGCATTGCTTTAACATTGCTTGGGATGGATATTTTAAAACTGTTTGAACTCAAGGTTCAGTCAAAATTAAAATTATTAAATTTGTGTTCTTTTCCAGTTAATGTAGACGTGTTGGGGTAGAGGTAAATAAAATAAGAACTCTATAAGTAAATATTACTAATTTATAGTTATTTTATTCTTTGGAAATCAGAAAAGGACGCTACTTTAGAAATAGTATGTACAATATTGTATAAGTAAAATGCAATTAACATGGATTTACTTGGACATTGACAAATTGTTAGGTTGATATTACCATAATCGGTAAAACCTAAAGAAACCTAGCAATGAACTATAATGATATTCATAAGATTTATGGAGTACAGATAATGAAAGTGTCTGCTTACAGGTTGTTTTGAATAACGTTTTCTTCTTCACAGTAAGCAATTATTCGCGCAACAATGAATAAAACAACAGATGTTCCTCACAGTGGGATCCAAGGTCACAGATAGGCCTGATTGGAGCAATTGTAAAACTTTCCCAGTGGCTGCTAAGCACCTGTTTTTGTTGCTAAATACATAACGGCTTTGCGGAGCTTGCACTTCAACAAAGGGAGCTACTTTCAGTCTTATTGATAAGATTTCTTTAGTAATTTATATAAAAGTGGAAAACTTCCATAGATTTAAAAATGAAATATTTTCATTTAACTACATACGTTATTATTAAAATATTATGGTTTTTTCAGTAAATGAGACATAATGCAAGAATGTTTTTATTTTTCGCTAAATAAAATTGTTTACACTTTTTTCAATATATATTCTTAAAAAAATTATCAAAAATTCTAATATATTTTCTTCTACAAGTTTTCTAAATGTATTTTAAAATTTCTGTATTTGGAATTAATTATTTTAAAAATAAATTAAAATAATTTCTAAACTGACCCAAATATTACAGTTTACATTATTTTAGTTACAATGTTTTATCTTTCATATTGGTGTTTTAAAAGTTTAATTCTTCTATTTACTCATTACTTTTTTATTCCATCTTCACTTGAGGTACTAGTTTTTCACTAAAACTCTTGAACATATATTACACTTGATACAGTAGCATTTAGTTTTTGATTATTGAGGTAGGTCGTTTCGGGAAATGTGTCCCATTGTTAACTTAAAGCAAAACTGACCTCTTGGTTGTATTGGGTGAGGATAGGGCTATTGGGTGTAATTATGGAGCATTGGCGGCTACTTTGTCGAAAGGTGTGTGCGAGTTATAATGTAATAAAGTGTTAAGTGTGTGTTGGATGTAGTTTAAAATGTTTTATATGCCGTTTTTCTGTTATTGTAATTGTTTGTTGGTATTTTTAATGTAGTGTTTGTGCTTGGTGCATGGTTGTTGAAGCTGCTAGGTTACTTTTTTGCCTTTAACACCTTACATCCTTCTTGCAAAAATTATTGTAACTTAAAATGTGTACTTTAATTCCGTTACCAGTTAGTAATAAATATTTTCATTAAAGGGATTTTGTAAAACTTAATTTGTATAACATTTTTTCAAAAATATTTTCAGAAAAATTCTTGTCATAGGAAATTATGATAGTAAAAATTAATAATGGAAAAAACTAGATCTTAAAATCTTAAAAGCTGTGCATATATTAATTTATTGTTTAGTTACATTAAATTTGTCTACTGAATTATTGAAAAGAAAGTCTGTTGTAGAAAGACGAGCGTCGTCAAATGAGCCGTAGTTTCTTCATGCTCAATACCAAAGAAACATCATCTACCTTTCTTATTTGTTCCTACATTGCATTAGTTGTTACATCAATGTATTGCATACAAGTCTCCCTTCGAACCCTGTAGAGAGTTAGTCCACCTATACGGTTCCCTCTCTGATGAACCAAATTCCTCTACTGAAGCGGATTTATACCCTCTCAGTAACTCCCTCTATTCACCATCCCCTTATCCCTTACATCGCCTTATAAAGAATGAAACATCTTGAAAATTTTAATTTTCTAAATTTTTTTCTAAGCTTTCTCGACATTTATATAAATTTAGATCTCGAAAAACCAATCTACATATCGTGAAGGTTCGAACATATTCAGTGTACATCTTGGATTTATGCAGACCGTGTTTAGAGCGCGGAGATTCTTCTTGAAATAAACTGTGGTTTGGGGAGATAAATTTGGTTAGAAAAAAAGTACACAGAAAAATACATTCTGCGAAAATTGTATTTTTATTATTATAACTATTAAATATCTAACTATTATAACCCACTACCTTCTGAAATTGTAGAACAAATTAAACCTCAATCGTAAAACTAAAAGTTAGTTGAGGCTTTATGTTCCATGGTTATGGAAAGAGGGTTGAGAGTTGACCTCTATTCTACATGTTACTCCGCCGAAGATAAATCTTCATTAGGTCATGTGACCTTACCCTCACTGTATCAGGAGATAATCTCATCCTTTCCTAATACTAACTTTATTGCTTCAATTTGTCTAAACATTCTTCCAACACCTTCGTATAACCCCGATAGAGGTCTACTCCATATGCAATTCTGCATAGGGCAATTCTGAGATACTTTTTTCATACTAAACAGAAAGGTTTTATGTTCATTTTTTATTGAAAAAAAAACTTTTAAATATTAAAAAAATGTTTCACATATGCAAAGCATATTTTCAACCGACTTCTAAAAATAAGGATGCTCTGTTTGCAATTCGTATGTTTCTATTTTTAATGTTGGTCCTGCGATAATTTTGAAAGCATCTAACCTATCATAGTGATTTTGTTTGCAAATGAAAGGGAAAATCCTTCCGGGGTTTCCATCTGATTTGGAGTCAGTAATTCGCTATTTTAACCTAGAGTGAAAAAATGTCTTTTAAAAAAAAATGGAATATTAACTATAACATAATTAATAAGCAAAATTAAAAATCAGATAATTTATTTTATGAAGTATTCTATCACAAGCAAAAATAATATTTAAAAAAAGTAAATATAAAATGAATAGATTTTTTTTATTTCTTGCTTGAGAAAGGCGCTTAGAACGAGCACCATAGGATACTTATAAACGAATTTTCCTCAAGAAAGCGGGGTTTTTCGATGATATACCCATATTAATATATAAATTGGTACAACTGGAATGAGATAACCCAAAATAAATACTCTGGAAATAAGATTTAGCTCATTTAAGCAAGATATTCAATGATCGTCTGGTGAAAACGTTATTATGTCACTAAATATCAAAAGATAAATTCAATAAATATAACTTTACTATCACTTGTCACTTTATTTTTCAAATTATATTTTATGTGTAAAAATGATTATTCCTAATAACTATTAAAGATAGCATTATTGTATATTTACCTGAAATTTCGCATTACAAGATTATCAACAAGTTTTTAAACGGAAATGAAAACAAAATAACTGCAAGATAAGAAATTATATGTAGGAGTTTCGAAAATTCGTCAAGGGAATTTTCAACATAAATTACTCAATGTATTCGTCTGGTAAACTGATATGTTGTTCGTATTGCTCAAGGGCGTGTCAATTATTTGAACAGCGATAAAGCAATATGATTAGAGGAATATATACATCTGAATTTTGTATGGCTAAATATTGACCATTTTGCCAACATAATCAACGGCATGAAACGAAATTCTATTATTACGTACATAGGAATTAGAGGTCATACCTCTAAAAATGAAGAAATAAAAATTTTAAAAAAAACACACAGAACTGACTGCAAAAAAAAACAGAAAACGAGTATATCATTTTTACTTACTAAAAGGTAAAAAATAATTTCTGAATAATGAAAACATAATTTTTGTATTATACAATCAATTACATCAGTCAAATTACAATTTTTCTTAAAAAAAGCATTTTGTTCTTGTGTAGGGGATGCCGCTTGTCAGACTATTAAAACCGAACATGCACGAGCTTTACCAAAAAATCTACTTGCAGTGGCAAGACCCAGACAAGGTCTACAGATCAGCTGTTCCAGTTTACTGTCCCCAAGCAAACTATGACCAACACTTTTCCCATACTGAACAACAGAAAGTATGCAATAAATAAATACATTACGTAAAATGACATATTAGATGTCTAATTTGTTTGTTAATAATTAAAAACAGGCATGTAGGTTTTGGAGTCAACATTATAAACAGGTAACCACAAATGAGCTTCAACCTTCACAAATCACAGACGCAATGAAGTTACGTCACAAACCACTAACCATACCTGCAAATTATTTAGGTAGGTAAGGTTATTTTAGCGTTGGTCATATTAATCGATTTTTCAAAGAAGTGTTTTTTTTTCTACACTCAACTTTTACGATTCAAGGTATTATTTTATGTATATTAAAATAGTGTAAAATTGTGTTACATTTTTAGGCATTTCTATAACGTAACTTCACTTTCTGCTACCAAGAATATGTAAATATAATCGTTGAGTAAAGGTTTGAACTCACTTTGTGAGATTATACATACAGGTATATTCGCTGTACCATTAAATATATTTTGAAAGAACTAGTGACAGCAACCGCCCATCCTATTCAATCGCAGTCCTAAAACAGTAATAATGGCAGAACTTTAATCTCACAATAAATCACTTTAATCATTTTCTGACCTAAAATAAAACAAGATATAGTATCGTGGCTCTCGGGACGTAATCACGCTCTAGTACAGGAGGTGGCTGAAGGTTGCATTCCATTCTATATTATGGGATGTGCGTTACTGCTTCACATCTGTAAATCAATAATATGAAACAGCACTCTACAATGTCTTATCTATCATGATTTATCTAGACGAATTTAATAGAAACTACTATATATAAATAACAATAAATAATTTGCCAGTGCGAATAATTGTAAAAATTTGAATTATTCTTTTTTTTACAGTGTCAACAGTGTACTGTTTATCAATTTATCTCGAGTATATTGTATTTCCATCGTTTTGGTAGTCTTCTTACAGACGAGCAATCTCTCGCTGTTTTTACTACCTCTATCTTCAAACTCTATGCCTATATGGTCGTACCACTTAGGTTTTTATTTCGCCACCCATCCATTAATGTTTCCTACCTCTCATCTCCTTCATGTATATCTTGCTCTGTCTTTGAAAGTTTTTCCATCAATTCTTCTAAGAATTTTCATTTCAGTTGTTTCCAGCATTCTGTTTGTCTCTGCGCCAGGCAATGTTTTCTCAACAAACGTCATTATTGGTTCATCAAGTGCCTTTCCCATTTCTCCTCCCATATTGAATAATTAGGAAATTCTGTTTGGTTTATTCAATGTTCTACTTCTGCTCCAACCTTCCGTTATGTGTGTGAGAGAGAAAAGCACAGGTGTTTTATTTCATTACTTGTTGTATTAACTTACATTTTAGTTTTAATTTGCAACTACTGCCACAACTAGGCACCTTGACGTCTCTAGTGAGATGGTCGTGTTATACTTCCTCGCGATTATGTTAAAGTGGTGGAATTTGAAATTTTGCAACTACTGCCACAACTATGCACCTTGACGTCTCTAGCGAGATGGTCGTGTTATACTTCCTTGCGATTATGTTATAATGGTGGAATTTGAAAATTTGGAACAGTATGTGTTGAAATTATTTGTTGTAGTATATTTGCAGTTCAAAAGGGACTATTCCATATTTTTCTCACTGGGTGGTTAAAAAAAGCCACAACGATCGAACACCTTTATACCTTTCAAATAGGTATAGGAAATCCAGATCAAATTTCAAACAGCAAAATATGCTCAAAAGGCACTTAAAGAAAGAAATAAAATGAATTACCAATAGAAGGGGAAATTTAATAGTTAATATAGTACGAATTGATAACAAAATATCAAAGTAAAAGGAGTAATATTATGGAAAATATATAGAACGGATTCTGGTTACTGGTTACCATACATCCTTAGACATCCACATCAATCATTGAGTTTCTAGCAAACACAGGCTTAGGCATTGTTGCACAGAGATTCGTCCACAAGCCTCTGAAAATCTTATATTGAACAATAAAAATGTGATGGAAGAACGAGATTACAAAGAGAAGAATCATGGAGAAGGATTTACGAATGCTGGCTCTAATAAAAAGAATGTCACAAATAATGTCATAGCTGTGATCTCTATCAACAGTTAATGTGGACAAATTATTCTTACGATTTCGAAAAAGTTTCTTTGTAAACATTTGTGGCTACATATTGTGGATGGTGATATAATTGAATTGCCGTCTATTTCTTCGTTATTCTTTAGCTTATATTTATATAGTATATACACATATTTATCTATAATTAAAAATATTGTATTTTATTCTCCCTTTTTTCTTAAAGATATTATTGGTTTTAAAGATATCACTAGTTTTAAAAATACTAATGGTTTTAAAGATACTAATGGTTTTTTAAGATAGTCATAGTTTTAAAGATACTAATGGTTTTAAAAATACTATTGGTTTTAAAGATACTAATCGTTTTAAAGATACTAATAGTTTTAAAGATACTAATGGTTTTAAAGATACTAATTGTTTTAAAGATACTAATGGTTTTAAAGGTACTAATGGTTTTAAAGATATCACTAGTTTTAAAGATACTAATGGTTTTAAAGATATCACTAGTTTTAAAGATACTAATGGGTTTAAAGATACTAATGGTTTTAAAGATACTAATGTTTTCAAAGATACTAATGGTTTTAAAGATACTAATGGTTTTAAAGATATCATTAGTTTTAAAGATACTAATGGTTTTAAAGATACTAATGGTTTTAAAGATACTAATGGTTTTTTAAGATAGTAATAGTTTTAAAGATACTAATGGTTTTAAAGATACTAATGGTTTTAAAGATACTAATGGTTTTAAAGATACTAATGGTTTTAAAGATACTTATAGTTTTAAAGATACTAATGGTTTTAAAGATACTAATGGTTTTAAAGATACTAATGGTTTTAAAGATATTAATGGTTTTAAAGATACTTATAGTTTTAAAGATACTAATGGTTTTAAAGATACTAATCGTTTTAAAGATACTTATAGTTTTAAAGATACTATTGGTTTTAAAGATACTAATCGTTTTAAAGATACTAATAGTTTTAAAGATACTAATGGTTTTAAAGATACTAATTGTTTTAAAGATACTAATGGTTTTAAAGGTACTAATGGTTTTAAAGATATCACTAGTTTTAAAGATACTAATGGTTTTAAAGATATCACTAGTTTTAAAGATACTAATGGGTTTAAAGATACTAATGGTTTTAAAGATACTAATGTTTTCAAAGATACTAATGGTTTTAAAGATACTAATGGTTTTAAAGATATCATTAGTTTTAAAGATACTAATGGTTTTAAAGATACTAATGGTTTTAAAGATACTAATGGTTTTTTAAGATAGTAATAGTTTTAAAGATACTAATGGTTTTAAAGATACTAATGGTTTTAAAGATACTAATGGTTTTAAAGATACTAATGGTTTTAAAGATACTAATGGTTTTAAAGATACTAATGGTTTTTTAAAGATAGTAATAGTTTTAAAGATACTAATGGTTTTAAAGATACTAATGGTTTTAAAGATACTAATGGTTTTAAAGATACTAATGGTTTTAAAGATACTTATAGTTTTAAAGATACTAATGGTTTTAAAGATACTAATCGTTTTAAAGATACTTATAGTTTTAAAGATACTATTGGTTTTAAAGATACTAATCGTTTTAAAGATACTAATAGTTTTAAAGATACTAATGGTTTTAAAGGTACTAATGGTTTTAAAGATATCACTAGTTTTAAAGATACTAATGGTTTTAAAGATATCACTAGTTTTAAAGATACTAATGGGTTTAAAGATACTAATGGTTTTAAAGATACTAATGTTTTCAAAGATACTAATGGTTTTAAAGATACTAATGGTTTTAAAGATATCATTAGTTTTAAAGATACTAATGGTTTTAAAGATACTAATGGTTTTTTAAGATAGTAATAGTTTTAAAGATACTAATGGTTTTAAAGATACTAATGGTTTTAAAGATACTAATGGCTTTAAAGATACGAATGGTTTTAAAGATACTAATGGTTTTAAAGATACTTATGGTTTTAACTATACTAAAGGTTTTAAAGATACTAATGGGTTTAAAGATACTAATGGTTTTAAAGATACTAATGGTTTTAAAGATACTATTGGTTTTAAAGATACTAATGGTTTTAAAGATACTAATGGTTTTAAAGGTACTAATGGTTTTAAAGATACTAATGGTTTTAAAGATACTAATGGTTTTAAAGATACTAATGGTTTTTTTAAGATAGTAATAGTTTTAAAGATACTAATGGTTTTAAAGATACTAATGGTTTTAAAGATACTAATGGTTTTAAAGATACTAATGGTTTTAAAGATACTAATGGTTTTAAAGATACTAATGGTTTTTAAGATAGTAATAGTTTTAACGATACTCGTTTAAAACTAATGGTTTTAATATACTAACGATTTTAAAGATGTTAAAGGTTTTAACGTACGATACTAATAGTTTTTAAAGATATTATTTGTCTTTGAAGATAGTAATGATTTCAGAGATAGGGATACTACTAGTTTAAAAATACTAATGCTTAAAAATAGTAATGCTTTTAAAAATGGTAATGCATAATGATGGTAATTGATTTTAAAGTACTAAGGGTTATAAAGATATTAACAGTTTTAACTTACGATACTAATAGTTTTTAAAGGTAGGCCTACTTATTGTCTTAAATATACCGATGGTTTTAAAGATACTGTTTCTATAGATATGGTATTTATGTTTCTTTAGTAGTTTAAATGTACTAAAGGTTTTTAAAATTTAAATGGTTTTAACGATAATAATAGATTTAAAGCTAGTTATCTAGTGGTTTAAAATACTATTGGTTTTACCTATACTAATAGATTTTAAGATAATATTTTCTAAATACTAATGATTTTAAAATACAAATTTATTTTAAAAATACTAATGGTTTCAATAAATATTATTAGTTTTAATATATATACTAATGGTTTTACAGGTACTTATAGAGAATCATCAAAACTGAAATTAAATAAAAATACATGCCATTAAAACCTTAGTCCATTTCGAGTTGCTGCATATTTCCTCGTGTTCACTTAATGTAATGACGACGACACGAGGAATGTTTTGAGGTTTTATTGTGTAGATATTTTTACGATAGCATAGCAAGCCAAGATGTAATAAAGTGGTATCCCACACTGGCTAAACCAGTGTCGTCACTTTTACATTTTGCAGTCACATTATAAAAAATGTATCTTCCTTTTTTGGCTTATTTATTTATTTAAATTCATAAACTTCAACGTTTCCAAAAATTCTGGCGCATTATCATGTCAAGATATGAAGTAAAGATAGAAATGTGTATTTAATTTATAATAGTATATCTGCTCAAGATCAAATACATTTTTTAAACTTGCAGAGGATGACATTTGGTAATAATGCAGTATTTTCAAATATTAATTTAATAGTTAAATTTAATAATGAATTAATGTTAGTTTTTTACTAGAGAAAACCTTTCACAAAAGGAGCAAGATATGCAATATAATTATTTCGTCCTATTTGGCTTAAAATAAGTAATATAATATTGTTTCATAAAACAGCTGATATTATGTTGTAGGCTATGTGGTGAAACGGTTGTTGTAGCGCATAGACTATGATACTTTATTTATATATTGGAATGATTTATTAAAAAGTATTTAAAATAAATTTTTCCTTTGTTGACCTAAGTAGGAGTTGACCTGTTGTTTATATTATTTGTTATAACATTAACATAGTCCAGGAGGAACAGGGTACGCTGGTGTATGGTATTCAATGAAGATGGTCAGCACTGAACTTGAAACAGCCAATCACCCAAATCTCGGCCTTTCGTGCTTATTGTCACCAAAAGAGTCGACCAAGAGGTTGATGAAGCACAAATAAATTCCTCTCTCTTCCGGGGATAGAACCTAGAGCCAGTTTAGTAATCAAGTGATCTAAGCTCTAGAGCACTCAACTGCCACATTCGTATGGAATCGTAAACTTATAAAATCGTATGTAGACGTTTTAGAACTGGAAAACAGGAGGTTAAATGAATAGAATTAAAAGTAAACAAAATATTTACTGATAGGCATACTTTATTTACTAAAACATGTCTTTAGAAGAATTGTTACATTTCATGTATTTAATGTTAACCTTTACAATTTACATTTAAGAGTTCATAAATATGAGAGGAATGTGAACGGGATGAGACGATCGACAGTGACAGACCGACTCAAAAAGTATTTTGAAGGAAGGCAAGTGGACCTTTACGTCTGTAAATAGTTGGATCATTTCATACTGAAAACGAGGTTGGTTTTATTGTGTTCAGCCTTATTCTCCTACAAAACACTTTCATTCAACAATAATATAAACAATTACTATAATATTTTTGCGAGATTTTCCTAAATAAATTAATCAATACGTAAGGGCCCGAGGATTTAGAAAAAAACAATATTAAAAAAATAGTTTTACTTCTGCATAAATATTTTTCTCATTGTTTACCGAAAAGCCGTGCATTGTGTTTTGGTGTGTGGACAATTTTTTAATCACAATAATTGCATGTTATTTATATTTAACTGAAAACTTTATTAGTAATTTACTCATTCATATAAATAGATTTAACGACTATTATATTGATTTTTAAAAAAATATGAATATACACTAAATTGTCTAATATCTTGAACAATATTAAATTATATAATATTAGGTAATAGTAAATTAATATAGTGTAGCCCAATTATCTAATTAAAATCTACTTTGATAAAATAAATATTAATATTATCCCATATAATTATCATGCATTATTTTGAATTATATTACAACTTAAAATATTATTAACAATTGGATTGTATTGGAAATAAATTATTTAATCCATACTCAATGCAAGAAATAATATTCTGGTTACTTGAATTCGTCAACAAAAAAATTATTTATTTCTACACAGTAAAAGTTTATAGAGTAAATTATGAAAAAACCAGAACAACTTTTACAGCAGTTGGTTCATATTAAACGCAGACATATCTAGGTCTATTTTCTTTACTCAGTCTTTAACACTGCTATTTTCTTTATTCAGAGAAAAACTTTGAAAGTATCATGACAACCATTTGTAGATTATTCGCTCGCTTCGTGCTGACAATATATTTTAATCGATTAAGGAAATTAATACTGACCAAGTGAAACCCGCGCTAGTCGTCCGGTAACCTCTTTGCCTGCCCTCGTTTCTATTTACCCAAGGCGTTAAAGTCTCTGCAGAGATCCGCTTCTGAATGTAAGAAGAGGAGATTACGTGTTTGGTTAACCTGAATGTTAAAGTGAAAAGCTTCGTGAAACATATTGTTAGGATTTAGTGACATCTGGGTAGAATGAGTCACTTTTTCTATTCTAACTAACAACCCTTGTTTTACACTAATGCGTTTCCAAGTAACTCAGTGTTTTGTTTTGAAAGATAAATCATTATAAAGATTCATTATTTAAAGGGAAAGAACATATTTAGAGTGAAAAACATAGCATAAAAACTTTTAAAGTCACTCATACTGAGATCAAAAAAGATAAATGTTTGTTTAGTTACTTTTTATTAAATAATTACAATTATTATAAATGAAGTAACATAACCTATGTGTTGAAGCAGCTGTTTTACCATATAACCTGTAACATAAAATCAGTTGCTTTATGAAATCATATGTCATCATTTATATTAAGCCCAATGGAACTATATCGCACACCTTGAGCTCTTTTGTGATAAGTTTTTCTTCGGTATAAAACTAAAATTAATACATTAAATTTATTTAACGAATAAATATAGGCAAAAACTCTATTATCATCAACTGTTGTTCAAACAAATGCATTTAAACTCAAGTGAATGTATAAAAGGTATTTTATTAACAATTGAAAATTTTAACAAGATAAATATAAGGAGAGTTGAGCTAATGGAAGAAATTAAAAATAAAAGTGTGAGGACTTTAGCAAAGCAACAGTTTAAGATAATAAATGGTAAGGCCATCTCCGTCATAATAGGGAAGTTTGTCTTGCTATAGTTCGAGAAAAAACTGAGTGATAAAAGTAAAAAGCAAAAGTTTGTAGCCTAATGAAATAATTTGTGATACTTATAAAACTAAGAAATAATTGTGCCTTGTATTTCAAACAACAATAAATACGAATTTATTTACCTATTTTTTTTTTGTAGCAAAATTTTAAAAGATTTGATACAATATTTAAACCGAAACATTAAAATCTTCATTGACCTACAACTTGCTTAAAGCTGTTTATCTAAAGCTGAGTAATGAATGTCTGAGCTCATTGCAAGTCAGGCGTAGTTTGGATGGCGTTGGAGTTGAAGGCGGAGTCTAAACACGGAACTACCCAAAGTCTTGCATAAATTTCTCTTTCAGCTCTAATCTAAGGACAATAATTATCATTTATTTTCTCTATGCGTTAGAAAGTTGCCTTACAAACGTTTTGCGTTGGAAATTTCAAATTATATTTCCCCTGGTATTGTGTCTGTTATAAACACATTCATTTCCATGGACAAGCTTATAAATATTCGAATAAATAAAATATAAAGGCTATTATTGATTTTAAAGAAATTTACTTTCCTTCGGTGAGTACACTATAAAAAACCAGTTATGTGTTAAACATCCTCTCTTCTCCCTTGTCGAGAGCAGGTATAGTCCCATAATATACTATTTCGTGCAAGCTACCCTAAGCACGTGATGGTACCCTGTGCATGTGATTTTCTCCCATTCCCATTTCCAGAGATCCCCCTTCCCCTTTACTCAGCCCTACCTAATTTCATCTGTTCTTCCTAACAATTTTTCTTGGAAGAAGGTATAACGGGTAGACATTTCTTTTTGAACCAGACAGAGAGAAGATCTTGAGGTACGCAAACCTGAACACATGATATGATGATTCTCTCTGAATAATCTATCAAGGGGTTTAGTGTACGTAATTTAATCCCACTTATAATAAAATCCTTTTCTATCCTTAGAGTTATTATTTTATTAACGCCTTAAAATTATAAAAGTGTATAAAATAGCGGATGGTGTATTTTAAGGGGCAATATTTTTCTAGAATACAATAATACCCGCATAACTTGGACATTCATGAAGGTTTTTTTATTGAGTTAAAGCGAGTTCTACCTACCCTCCTGTTGCTGTCTCTGAGCAATGAACTGTGCGCAAAAATCTATAAGATTCTTGCTAAAAGAACTTTTATATAATTGTTACAAATATAATCTTTTGATTGGCCTATTTTTAGGAATTTATATTGTAATTACATTGCAAACGAATTCGAACGTTCGACGATTATGCTAAACTATATAATTTTTATTAACAACTTAAAAGTGTTATTGTTTCTAATTATTTAACAATATTATAAGTTGATTTGTTTCCATTAAATTACTAGTTTCATGAAATTGTGTTGTGAAATGAAATTACATTAATTAAAATTACCAGTGAAAGCATAGGAAGTTAAACAAAGTGTTCTGATGCCGTCGGGCGAAGGGAGGCAGGGACGTAGGACGTGTTTGTAACAGTTTGTCGGGAAGCGGTCACGAAACGAGACCAACGCTGATGCAGAATGACAGAAATAATTGTTGGTATCCTGGTCACGTGACCTGAGATAAACGTGAGCCCATTATGAAATGAAACAAATACTGATAAACGTTAAATGGTGACGCAAGTTTGAAAACATTTTGTACAACTGTTTACTTAATTTTATATGTTTTATATTGCACGGAGAAAAATCTCCGTAAAGACGAGTTTTATCTTTTATACAAGTATCGAGAAGAGGTCGTAGTTAAAATATTTATTGAAGGTATATTTTATCAGCTGATAGTTGATGATAATTCTGAGATGATGTTTTGTACACTACTGCGGAATATGAATGCAAGGCAATCCATATAATTTGAACCTATAGAAGCAGCCCTCTGTTTTGTCGCAGGTAGTTATATCAAACAGTTTACTACCGTTTACGACTTTTTGTTTCCACTTAAAATTATATATGCATAAGTATTTCTGCCCAACGCGTTATCTAAATGCGGGTTAATTTTAATTAACTTGTAAAATGTACCGTTAATAATTATGAAATAAGTTTTAGACACTTTATACAAGTTTTTATAAATGTATAAATAAGGCTTTAAAAGCTAATTAACACAAATATTGTTAGTCCGTTGTTTATTCTAATTAAAAATATTAGTAATAATAAACAAAAATAAAAGTTCTTTTAAGACAATAAATAATTAATTTGTATGAATACAAACAATAAGTTATAGAGAATAAAGTTTAATCAGTAGACAATTAATTTTAGTTCTAAAACATTTCTCTACATGTCTATTCTAAAGTTGAATCATATTCAGGGGCTGAAATTTATTTAATATAATAGTATTTAAACAACAACATATAAATTAACATATTTAAAAACAACAATCAAACAATTTACAAAATGGTTGACATTACATCAAAACATTATAAAAACCTCAAGATTTACTAACAACAACATCAAGCCAAAACTACTATTTTGTAATGAATTGCCTGCACAGATCAGTGTTTCAGTACAAGAGTAATTATTAAAAGAACTACTGTTAAATATTTTGCCATATAACGGCAACATTGATTTCCGGAGGACCTTAAATATTTAAATGAATGAAATTGACGTTTTGTACATACCTCACTGGGCGAAGTACCACCACTTGTCGGACAGTTATTCGGGTGCACCCTTTCCCGCACTTATCAATTACCTGTTGAACTTAAAGAAATCACTTATATTCAAAATGTCACTATTAATGTTAAGAGTACCTTCGCCACACGACAGGAGAAACAAAGAGAGAGAAATGGTCTAAACCGAGCCTCGTTTAGAACACACAAAAACTACGTCACGTCGAGAGTGACGGGAGAGATGTCGTTTAACCGACGATTCGAAAGGAACTGGGGCGTACCGAATCTTGTAAGAGACAAAGGTTGGCCGATAAGGAGTCCCTCTCTGAAGCATTTACACTGTCTTTTAAATTATCTTTAATTTAAAGAAAAGTACGTAACAACTACTGTAAGTGAATACTATTAGCCTACTCAATAACATGCTAGCTAGTACGTTAGGCTTCCTCAATGAAACGATGGTTTCGAAACGCGCCAGCATAGCGAGTGAATAGTTTTCACTTAGTTTGTAAGTAGTTAGCAGTTCTTTTGATTTAGTGAGGGAAATCAAGATTAAAGTTACAAGTAACTTTAATTCTTTAGTAGTTAAACCAGAAGTCTTTTAAAGTAACTAAAAGAAATCTTGTTTTAAATGATTTTATATAGCCATAAGCGGTACACGCAAAACTACAGAATAAATCATCTAATTATCATTATATATTTATCGTTGATGACATCATCATTACAATAATCACTGTTATAATCGATTACTTGTCTCTATCGATATTCAGAGAGTGTTTCTCAGTGTTGTCAGCTATTCGAGACCTTTGATACAAAAAAAAAATTTAACTTCTTACAACTCTTTGAACGATGTTCTTCGAGTTTTCAAGCTAACGTCTTCTAGAGGTTTTCTTTGTGCTTCTGAAGGTATCAAAGTGCAATCTTCGGAGAATGAACTTGACCGAGAAGTATTCGTTCCTCAGGAACGTTTTGTAACAGGAGCAGGAACTTGTTTTGAACTATTTCTTGTATTTGGATGCTATTTAAGATATGAAAATGCTATGAAATATAAAACAGTAAATATTTTATCACTTAATTATAGACTCATAATATTCTCTCAAGAAATATAAAATAAATATATAGTTTGTTTTAAATGAAATTCAGTTGTCTTAATAGCCTAACCTTACATCTTGTGAATGAATGCAGGACCACACAAGTTTTTGTTTGCAAATTTTTATCTATATAATTATTTCGTTATGATTTAATTAAAATACGTTTATTAAAATAATTTTATGTTGCATTTATGCATTATGCATGTACAAACAATAATCAATAATTACAAACTAGTCAAAAATCAAAGTAAAAATCAGTCAATATTTCCATAAAATGTGACAACCCGTTTCTAACGTCATAGGTTAGAAACTCGTCAGAGGTATTTGCTCGCATCAGATACGTGTTTACTTCTAATGTTTTCTGATTATTAACTGTAAGCATGTAAAGTTAATAACTGACAAAAATGCATAATATAATAACACAAAGACTTATTGCAATTCTAGAAAATTAGCATGGTGTACTGTTTTTGTATAATTCCATCACAAGTTTTCAAACAGTTAAGTATATTTTTGTAGAAATGTTGTTATAATGTTTAGTTTCTTTTAATTTTTTTAAAAATGTGTTTAAAAGTTATATATGATAAATAACAAAATGTTGCCACATCCTGACTAACTATATAACCGTTTGATAGAGAGTGTCTGTCATTAAATAATCAAACACCTGCTAAAATTCAAATGGTAAAAATTAAAATTGTATAATTTTATTCTTTTTTTATCACACTGTCTCTTTCGTGAGGTTGCTGATCAAAAAAGCATTTCAACCCTGAACCACATTTTCTCAAGAGGTCCACAGATGCCAATCCAGGCCCTTTTCTTGGATATTTTTCCTTGTTTAAACTCTTTTCCTACCAACGTCTTGTCAGGAGTTATTAACTGAGGATATCATATTCGTCTTTTCTCACAATATGGCCGATTTTGTAACTTTTCAATTTTTATATAACTTTCTATGTGTTTTTCATGGTATCATACACCCCTGCATTAGTTATCTTCTGCATCCAGGATATCCTCACCATAAATCGATAACATCACACCATGAAAAACATCAATCGATACTATCAACCTGCAGCACCCAACCTTCCATTTTGAACAACACAGAAACTATCTCTTCCTTACGTCTATAGTCTGAGTTCCGTTTTAATCGAGGGAGAAATGAGAAATCGCTTCATCTTCATAAACAATCATATTATCTCTTCCATTTAGTCTTTATGTTTATGCCATCATAACCTTTATTGTTAACAAAAGATTAAAAATATTTATCAATATAAATGGTGCATTTGTTTCTTTTTATTAATATTCATACTCACATCTATGTACATACTATCTACAGTGTCTCCCCAGCGCCGAGGAGTCTCCTCTCAAATTAGTTTCCTCAGCGCAGAGGACATAAATTATCAACGGATCTGTTCAGTGATGCAGAAGTTATGACGTTTAATATCTTCTGTTTTAAAATGCCGAGCTCAAAGATGATACCAAGCAACATATGCTTTACTGTGTTTTAATGTTTACTTTAGTAGTTTGTAATCGGGTTTAGATTAGGTTTTACGCTAAAGAAACCTCGGGTTGTTTCGTATCATTTTTATTGTAATTATGAGTACCATCTACATGTATTAACAATTTTTAGTTAAATTAAACGGGCTAATGGAGCGGAAATACGGCCAGTTCTAGGACCGCCCTAATCCTATGCTTTTGTACACCTTAGTGGTGCAATGACTCATGGAATGTGGTGGATAAATATCTACAATCGACTATCTAGGCTGGATTATATCTTAGTATAATTTACTGATATTCAGAGTTTAGTTTAATAAAATTTTGAAATCAGTATCGTATTTGTTACAATTTCTATAATATAAACACAAAGGCAAATCTTTAACATTTTCGAGAACACTAAAAAATTTCACGAAAAAATGCACGAACTTCTTGGTACATTGTAGCACCATAAGTACTAGCTTCTGGTGGGTTCGCACATTTTCGTCACCTACCCCTAATTGGGGACATGTAGTTACTCAAAACTTGTAAATGTAAACACCTGGCTTGTAACCCCTCATTTCAAAGGTCTCGACGAAAGAAAAATGATGGCGAAAAAAGAGGTCTTTACTCAACCCTGTAAAAATTGCGGTAATACCAGATTTCAAAATTTTGAGTTCGAAATGGCTGCCATTTTTTTATTGGGTTGAGACAGAAACCTCTAATTATTTTTTTCCCAGCCCAATAATTTTGTATGTGTAACAAGGGTTAAATAAAAAAAGGCCAGAAGCCCACTTTTTGTATTACTGGACTTGATTCATAATGTTAAACCAAATCATTTTAGTAATATATAAGTGGGTCTACATACTTAGTAGTCATTCAAGACTAACTGCGAGCATCTCAAAAGTACGAGAGTCGGTAAGCTTAATTACAACAAAATATGTTACTTTAGAATTCGAGACGTATCGTGCCTGGAATGAAATGTATGATACATTTGCGTCATTCCAGTGCTGATCATCTACTATGCTCAGTTGGGCACACGCCATTAACACGGATCGTTGCTTTTGTGAATTCCAATTCGGCTGTCAAAATTGTCAGATTATACCAAGTAGCCCTGCCCGCTCGGTGCTGAGGAGATGAAATCTTCTCTACTGTGTGGACTTGTTTATGGACAATATTTTTCATTTGCATTCTTTATGTTACCCAAAATTCACCGATGACTTTTGATGTTGCCTTTTAGTATTGTTGTATTTTCATATCTAATCTTGTTATTAATTACAATAGTTTTATTTAAATTGTACTTTGATATAATTTACTCGGTGTTGACATCAGACAGTAACTAAGATAATATTCATGATCACATCTAAGCACAGTCAATTTTTATTATTGTCCTGAAGGAGGTGAGGATTGAGAATTTGTACAAGTAGGCCTATAAGGTTTGGAATGTTAATGTAAGGTCCTCATCAGAGGCACCTCGCATAAGACCTCTTCTCTATCAGAGGTATATCTAGGCGTCAGTGACCCTATCATGTAGGAAAGTCATAAATGAAATAAAGGTAGAAGTAAGGATTTTGGCAGAAAAGGAAAATCACGATTCGTCTAACTGAAATAGATCTGGTCATAACTTTAGAAAAACCGGATGTATAACCGCTATCCAAAACATTTAGGAAAAATTATGTTCCTAATATGTCAGGTTTTGAAAATATATTTACTGCCTAAATCGTACGTAATAAAACAAAAATGTTTTATTATCATCCCAAAGGTGAAGAATAGTATGTAAAGTTTAAACTGTAACGTCACAGTTAAATTATACGATGCAAGTGAATCTCACACCTATTATATGATTAGAAAATTAGTAACGACCAGTTGCCAAGTGGACTTTATAACATCATAAAGTAAGGAAGTTTTTGCATACTCTAGTAAAAGGAGAAAATGTTTTCCTTCCTACTTAACACTTTTTAAACTAGTTATTTTTATATAAGAAGAAAAACGCCAACGCCATAGTTTTACAGTTGCAACTAAATACTTTCACTATTATAGCAAATTAGCAACTTATGGCACATATAAATGAGGTAGCCTGCAATATATTACTAGTCAGTTGAACTGCTTATTTATCTTCAGTGACGTAATGATACACGGCTAAGTATGATAACAGATATTAGCAAAGTAACCGTGTTGTAATTACCGACTGCGTCACTGGTTACCGACTTTATACCTGGTAGGCCTATTCGTATCGAACTTTATGTTAAATCAGGGGAACAGGTAGACCTCTCTTTAACTTCCGTAGAAAAAAAAGACGCTTTTACTTCCTGATTCTACTTCCTAGAATCTATATAAGAAAAATCGCTAGGCTTATTGTGCGTTGGTCAGAGTCACTTGTGCGCATGTGCCGGCAATAAATCAAATTGCCTTGAAAACTTCGGTCTGTTCCAAAGCTCTCTGCTGGCAGACCCCTACGTACGTTCTGAAAACACTGGGTATACAATTAATTGTAAACCAAAGACAAATATTATTTTTAGTTTTGTTTTTGTTTTATAATTTTTTTAAATTTCGTTATCTTGTAATTTTAATTTGTGTCCATACTGTTCCCAGACTCTGGCCGCGAGGACTTTATCATCTACCAACCGAAAATAAGCAGCTAGGTTAGTATCGCGTTTTTGTGGCAACTTCCTTCTGTCCTCCACTCCAAAACGAATTCACTTCCACCTTTGTGAAGTGATTTTTTTCAAGTCATTCTGCTATACCTGAGGTTCCTTTTATCCTTTCCTTAACCCAACGTTTGTTCCTCTTATTATTTCCTATTCTTCTTGTTACAACGAGCTGTAACGGGTAAACACCTCCTCCAAATACAGAGGATGTTTTGTTCAACCCTTCACTCATTTAGCTGCGTCTGTTATCTTACAATTGTTGCGGTTAGGAATACGAGGTTCTGCAGGAATATTTTTCAGTTACGGGAAGTTAGGGTTCTAAACTATGGGGGAGACTATTGCTAAAATTTCTCTATGTACCAAATGAAAAAGTTTTACGCCCTTACCTGACACACATATGTGTTAACAATCATTTGCTACTCTCCTATGTTTACATTAAATCTCTTTTAAAGCACCAATGTTTCTATTAAATCAAATCTAAGTGAAATATTTTGTTTGTTTTAAAAAATATTAACAAGACCAGAAACAATTGCCAGTTTTAAATAAAAGGGATGGTTTGTTCAATTCAATGCAGATGTTATTACTTCGTATAAACGTATATGAATTTGAATGAATATTTCCTTCTGAATCTATGAATAAACATTTACCCATTTCACTCCTCATTTGGAAACAAGTAGTCCAAACTATTCTTTGAATTATCAATAGAAAATAAAACAGCAATTATTTAATTAGTTTCTAAGAATGTTGTAACACAATACATTATACCTTCTATATTATACCCTTCACCTCATAAACTGTCAGTTTGGTTTGAGAAGTCTTTTAGCAAACAAAACCTATGAAACCTGAGTGGGAGGTATTTAATAAGTTAATTACAATTTAGCTAGTGAGAACAGTTAACAACGGTAAATATTTAAAGAGTTCACTCAAAATCTTACTACACATTAGCCTGCATTATTAAAGTAGTGTGTAGTAAGATTTTGAGTGTACGCATTTAATGTTTACCGTTTTGGGAGAAATTTGTTTATTTTTTATAAACAGCAGAAACTCTTGATTTTACACTTGCTAGAGTGTGCATGAAAAAATTTATAAATTATAAAGCATTGTAAAACTAATTAAAAAACATTCGGAATAATATTAGGTGAAAATTTGTTTTTTTTTTTTTAATTTTGCAATATATTATAATGACATTATTTATCTTATACACTATTCCTCGAGTACGTATGTTTGTAATAATTTCCACTGAAGATGATTGCTTTTCAATCGAAATATAAATGACGGTTTAAATAAAAAGTTTCATTTGTAGTGAAGCGATTTTATTTATTTAAAATACGCCCCCCAAAATATTTATTTATCTAAATATCACAATTTAATATTAGGTAAAAATAAAAAAAATGATTTTTAAAGTACCCGTTTTTTATGCCTAACGTGAAAATCAAAGACCTGATGGAATAAACTCTTATTAACACTCTTCTTACACTTTCTCCTACCTTGACACGGCGGTTAGTTCCATATGATGTCAGAGCTTCTGGTAATCTCTGGAATTAGTAATCAATGAACTTTGTTTATGATTCCTCCATCACGACTATATAGGAGAGAGCCTATATCAGATCGACTCGGTTTTGCAATCCGATCTAGAGACGGCTGTTTGGAATGCAGCTCTCGTGAGATATTGATTCTGCAGTTCCGGACATCTGAATCTGTCACGAATGCAAATAGGCGAGCAGGCAATCGCAATGAGGCGTTATATTGGATACTAATGGCCATTGCAAAACTGATTTCTTTTTAAATCAATACCACCACAAATAGATAGGGTAAACTTTAAAATGTTGTATAACATTAAAATTTTAGTTAAACCTTAAAATAATATATTGTGAGGTTATTGTGTGTGTGTGAGTGTGCGCGCTCGCGCGCGTGTGTGTGTATGTATGCGTATCACATATTTTAATGTACTTCAAAAAATCTCACTTCGTATATTTGGGAGTCGACTTTCGAGGGTTTATTAATTGCAGTGCTCTTATTTTTGAGCTGTTTGAAAGACTTCCACTTTTTGCAGTCTTTTGAAAATTTACTTGCACATACTCAGATGAGAAACCTTCAATTTATGATTTGCAACCTGGAACTAATGTGACGTCAATGTATGCAGGATTCAGTTGCAGATATTATAATCATACCCTAAGTTATACCATTAAATATCATTGTAGCTTGTGAAGTATTATCTCTGTTAGAGCATTGAAAATTAAATGAAAATTTTAAAAATGTTTCAATTAAAATTCAACCCACGGTCGAATAGGTTTTACTGCATACTTAGTAAATGTAATAACGTAACGCGACTGGAAAAATTACTATAAACTCACAAGAGTTTATAGTGAGAAATCAAGTATTATTGTGCAAGCAACATCAGTAATTTTACCAATAATAAATACAATCAATAACAACACCCCACACTAAACAATGGATAAATTAGTCAAATTATGACGAATTTCGGTGCTGTAATACGCAACAATGTTTATACTTGAAAAACATAATTATTGAAAAAATCTTAAAATGTGACTTTTCAACAATAAACATTTGTTTTAAGTTATTGTTTTCAGAAATAGCTAAAATACAGCTTTTGATTCTATTTTATCAAATTACTGATTATTTTTACTTTGTTAATCTTTAATGGTAACAATCCTTTTACTAGCGATTACTTTGTTATTTTTTACTAGTAACACTATTTTATTTCATTAATACTTTGTTATTCTTTACTGACAATCCTGGTTTTTACTTACGATAGGTTTACCATTTTGTAATGTTAACACTTGCTTTATTCACGATTACTTTGTTATTCCGTACTGCTAACACTAGATTTTTCCACGAATAATTTGTTATTCTGTACTGATAATACTCGTTTTTAATCACGATAGATTGTCAATTATGTGATGTTGACACTCGTTTAGTTCGCAATTAATTTGTTATATTGTACTGACATTCCTCGTTTTTAATCACGATAGATTGGCCATTACATAAAGTTAACACTCGTTTGATTCACTATTACTTTGTTATTCTGTATTGACAATACTCGTTTTTACCCACGATAGGTTTACCATTCTGTAATGTTGATACTAGTTTTATTCGCGATTACTTTGTTATTCTGTACTCACAATCCTCGTTTTTAATTACGATAGATTGGCCATTATGTTATGTTAACAGTTGTTTTATTCACGATTACTTTGTTATTCTGTACTGGTAACACTAGTTTTATCCCCGAATATTTTGTTATTCTGTACTGACAATACTCGTTTTAACCCACGATGGGTTTGCCATTCTGTAATGTCAAAACTCGTTTTACTTACGATAGGTTTGCCACTCAATACTAATAACACTCATCTATACTCACTGAGGTTGGGCATTCTATTCGGGTAATACTAGTTTTATCCACGACTAACTTGCCATTCTGTACTGAATGGCACATTTTTATTTACAATAGGTTTGCTAATATGTTTTGTTTTTACGATAGATTTACTACTCACAACACTCTGAAGATAGATTTGATACTAGGTACCTATAAATCTCTGTTTTACTCAATAGATCTACCACTACATACAGACAACACTTGTTTTTACTTACTATAGGTTATTCATTCTGTCTACACCAAATTTGTTTTATTCGCGATTATTTTACCATTCTGATAATACTAATTTCATTCACAATAATATTCTCAGTATGTAGAACACTTGTCCTTCTTTGCGCTAGAGTTATATATTTGTAAAACTCGTTTTCAATCATTATATTTTTGCCACAATGTACGTAAAAGACGCGTTTTTACTCGATAGATTATCCATTACGACCTGACAACGTTCGTTATCACTAACGATAGAATACCCCTTACGTACCAACAACGCTCGTTTTCACTCACGATAGAATACTCCTTACGTACCGACAACGCTCGTTTTCACTCACGGTAGAATACCCCTTACGTACCGACCAGACGCGTTTTCACTCACGGTAGAATACCTCTTACGTACCGACAAGACTCGTTTTCACTCACGGTAGAATACCCCTTACGTACCGACCAGACGCGTTTTCACTCACGGTAGAATACCCCTTACGTACCGACCAGACGCGTTTTCACTCACGGTAGAATACCTCTTACGTACCAACAAAACTCGTTTTCACTAACGATAGAATACCCCTTACGTACCAACAACGCTCGTTTTCACTCACGGTAGAATACCCCTTACGTACCGACCAGACGCGTTTTCACTCACGGTAGAATACCTCTTACGTACCGTCAAGACTCGTTTTCACTCACAATAGAATACCCCTTACGTACCGACCAGACGCGTTTTTACTCACGATAGAATACCCCTTACGTACCGTCAAGACGCGTTTTCACTCACAGTAGAATACCCCTTACGTACCGACAAGACTCGTTTTCACTCACGGTAGAATACCCCTTACGTACCGACAAGACTCGTTTTTACTTACGGTAGAATACCCCTTACGTACCGACAAGACTCGTTTTTACTCACGATGGAATACCCCTTATGTATCGATTATGTATATTTTGATATTAAATTGCGAAAACTTCCGTATTTACTCACAATAGATTAGCCATTATGTAATGAAACATTCATTTTAACTCACGATTCGTTTGCGATTTTATACTGACAACACTCGTTTTTACTCAAAATATATTATTCTTAATGTATAGAAAATACTCGGTCTTACTCACATGGTTTAAAAATAAATTCGTCAAAATTTTGAGAAGTGCAGTTGATGTCTAAACTGCTGTCATTGTTGCCAGTGCAACAATAGTTACTAGTCGAATAGTTTTGCAGAAAGTATCTTTTTACCTCTTGCTGCAAACTAGTAGCATATCGATTACGGTCGGATAGGTTAGAAAATATAATCTAAGTTATTAAAGGAAGTAGAAGCAAAACAAGAGGACGGACTTCCTGACTTTCACCTTTGTCGGACACACATCGTGCCGATACATGACAGTGCGACTATTGATTGTCTAAAGAGTGTTGTCGCAGACCAAAGCGTTTCTAGAAAAACCTGCTTTTGTTAAGAGATTTAATTTTGTTACATTTATTCACTGTACACACAATAACCAAAAGAATTGCTGTGGATGATTCTATAATAGTGATGATACTTGCTGGTAAGGCGCGCTAATGTGAGCGCGAAAAGTCAAATATCTCTTGATCAATACTATCGATATTATCATAATTTAAATTTAACATAATAGATTGTCATTAAATTTCAATGTATTATCTAACGATTATATTATATATATATTATATATAATTATAATACACTGTTATTATATTTTAATGTGATTAAGAACTATTAATGTGCACAGTATTGGATGTGTTTAATAAGTACAAATTTCCTTTGAAGATTGACAAGCTTTCGTGGTATAAAGGTTGTTTTGCGAATTTGGATTATCTAATAAAATAAATGCACGGACGAAATATGACTACTAGTATACGCTTTTATGCATCTTTGCTTCATGAACATTAAATATAGGATTAAGTCGTTTTTTATTATATAAATAGTATTTCACACAATTTACTCAGCTATTCATATCAAATTTTGTATC
This sequence comes from Prosapia bicincta, assembly GCA_036971475.1. Classification (NCBI taxonomy): domain Eukaryota; kingdom Metazoa; phylum Arthropoda; class Insecta; order Hemiptera; family Cercopidae; genus Prosapia; species Prosapia bicincta. The sequence goes on along the minus strand of JBAIZL010000001.1, from coordinate 22,228,726 downwards.
ATCCCAACCCACTAAAAACTCAAATAATTTGTTAAAAATCCTCAAAATACTTACTAAGCTATATACAATCCTTTAAGCATGAAACTCGTAAACAGAGAAATATGGTGAGATGTAATTTAGCAGAGTTGACATTATTAACCAGTGATTATTATGCACATTATCAGTCAACAAACAAGTTACAAGACAGAGAAAGTTAAGACGGCCACTCCTACGGAATGAGTGAGAGAGAGGGACAACAAGTTGCAAGGTAACGCCGTAGCCAGGAATGAGAGTGGAACAGGTGATTTGTATGATCAAGGATGGTCAGGGATAAACCCTTCTAACACGGATAGGCTTTCTTACACTCTCGTACACTACACCTTACATTGTCTATATTGTAATATGTTTTGACAGGTAATAGAGTTTTGTCAGGTAATAGAGTTTTGCTAGGTAATAGAGTTTTGCCAGGTAATAGAGTTTTGTCAGGTAATAGGGTTTTGCCAGGTAATAGAGTTTTGCCAGGTAATAGAGTTTTGTCAGGTAATAGAGTTTTGACAGGTAATAGAGTTTTGTCAGGTAATAGAGTTTTGCCAGGTAATAGAGTTTTGCAAGGTAATAGAGTTTTGCCAGGTAATAGAGTTTTGTCAGGTAATAGAGTTTTGACAGGTAATAGAGTTTTGTCAGGTAATAGAGTTTTGCAAGGTAATAGGGTTTTGCAAGGTAATAGAGTTTTGCCAGGTAATAGAGTTTTGCAAGGTAATAGAGTTTTGTCAGGTAATAGAGTTTTGTCAGGTAATAGAGTTTTGTCAGGTAATAGAGTTTTGTCAGGTAATAGAGTTTTGCAAGGTAATAGAGTTTTGCCAGGTAATAGAGTTTTGCAAGGTAATAGAGTTTTGTCAGGTAATAGAGTTTTGTCAGGTAATAGAGTTTTGCAAGGTAATAGAGTTTTGCCAGGTAATAGAGTTTTGTCAGGTAATAGAGTTTTGACAGGTAATAGAGTTTTGTCAGGTAATAGAGTTTTGCAAGGTAATAGGGTTTTGCCAGGTAATAGAGTTTTGCAAGGTAATGGAGTTTTGCCAGGTAATAGAGTTTTGTCAGGCAATAGAATTTTGCCAGGTAATAGAGTTTTGCCAGGTAATATAGTTTTCCAAGGTAATAGAGTTTTGCCAGGTGATAGAGTTTTGCCAGGTAATAGAGTTTTGCCAAGTAATAGAGTTTAGCCAGGTAATAGAGTTTTGAAAAACTAGGAGCACGTAAACATGTAATCAATAAAATTAAACAGGATTTCAGCAAGTGTTAAAGTTTTATAAATATTGACTTCCTAATAATTTATTAATAGTATAACAATCTTACAGCTGAGCATGTTGATCTTAAGACGAACATGTTGTAGTTGGCTGTATTTGGTATTGTTTCATCATTACATTTATGCAATTTGAATTTGCGCTTTCGAATTTCAACTTGTTTTTAATATCCATTTCATTTCTGCATCGATTCTATCATTTCTTGATACTGTGTGGATTTCATGATCTATGTTGGATCAGTTTAAACCACATAATTATTTACATTTATGGAACAAATTTTATTCTTAATCAGACAAAAATTGCATTTATATTTCACCATTTTTGTCTACATAATCTGTTTTTTAACGTTATAGATAATCGTTAAAACAACTGAATTTAAATTAGTTTTTATACTTTGTTAATTAGTAACTCTAATCAATACCTACACTAAATTAAGTGTGTTGTACCTTCATAAAGTAATTTTTCAACCCTTTAGTACAAATCAATACCTACACTAAATTAAGTGTTTTATACCTTTATGAAGTAATTTTCAACCCTTTAGTACAAATCAATACCTACACTAAATTGTGTTATACCTTCATAAAGTAATTTTTCAACCCTTTAGTACAAATCAACACCTACACTAAATTAAGTGTTTTATACCTTTATGAAGTAATTTTCAACCCTTTAGTACAAATCAATACCTACAATAAATTGTGTTATACCTTCATAAAGTAATTTTTCAACCCTTTAGTACAAATCAATACCTACACTAAATTAAGTGTGTTTACCAATAAAGTAATTTTTCAATGCTTTCGCTATGTGATCTCATTAGAGATATTAAACTGAAAACCAAACGTAAAAGCTGTTAGCGATTTTTGGTAATCTACTCTGTGATGTATTCACAACATAAACCATCTTGGCTGATGTAAATCCAACGCAGTAATTGTTTTATAAATATGTAAAGCATCTTATATGTAAAAACAGTAACAGTGGAAGAAAAACACACCAGAGCAGAAACAAAGGTTAAGGCAAATGAGGTGGTCGAGAGGTATATAGTAGAAAATAGCACCTTGTGTAAAGTCCTAAATATAAGTAGGCCGTATAAAACTGTTCTGAAGATGCTTAAAGTAAGTTAGAAATACGCCCAGAACACCAAGCATTTGTACAAGCTTTTAATAAAATTTGTTATTTAGGAACTTTTTACATTTTTTTTACCAGTATACATCCCAAATGATATCTTTCACTGCATATAATAACCCATTGATAATAAATTTGCACATTTTTAATTTCTATCCACCTTTAGCGAACTTTACTAATCGACATCTGTTTCTCTTGGCTGGCATACATGGAAGGAGGATGGTAAATTTTTTACATCTTTTTTTCTTTCCTAATATTCCCCATATGCTTCCTTTATCCCTACTTGGTAAAGACAGCCTGTTGCTGATTTTATTTAAAAGTAACAAAACAACCACATATAAGAGTAAGAATATGTTCCTATATACTAGATAATCAAAAGGTGGCAGCTAGAGGAGTTACTTCTTCCTCACCACGGACTTCTTTATTAGATACCTCCCCTCAGTCAGTTACTACAGGTAAACGAATCTGCTCACAAAATCTTCCCTATATTCTGTATCAAAGTGGTTAGGTCCCTATATTGATCCGAGTACATTCCTTTCCCATTCTTGGATGCAATGATAATGATACTGGTAACCTTAAAACTACAAAAAGAAACAAAAATACTTTATAAGCAGTAGTATTTCAAACGTTTCCCTCCAGGCTCACAGATCAAATATATTAACTAGATCCCGAACCAATAACTATTTAAATTATTATCTTTAACTCATTACTACGCTCGTTTTAAATATTATTGCAACAATGAAAAAATATCTAATCTCGGTTATTAAAAATAACGTGAATATAATGTATTTGTTGTGAAAATATTTTCTAGGTCAGGAAGCAGTCCATTTTAGCACAATATATTTTCTGAATATAATTTTAAATAAGTTAATGAAGTACTATATTTTTTGGAAAGCTTTAGGTATAAAAAGCATTCCAGAGGAAAAGTCTATTTTTTTTTTAAATTTCTAATTTATTTCTAACTACTTTAAAAAATGTTGTATTTTTTATTAAAATAATTTTATGGTAGTAGCAGTTATTAATTTTTAAACAACCGACAAAGTTATCATAAATACTTTTACTTAAATAAAATGAAGAAAAATACAAATTTCCTCAAATACTAACAATTTATCTAATCTAAACGTATGTCGCGTCAAAATAAAAGTTTTAAAATTATAAAAATTTGACAAAAAAGAAATTTTTTGTAACATCAGCTGACTCTTACAGATACATAAACGAAACAAGTATTGTGTAAGGTTTGGTATTTTCGGAATCTGTGCGGACGTCCTTGTGAAAGTAGGTTCACGGGGTTTTAGATATCTTTCGTCTGATGATTTACTCTTGGCCATCAATCTCCGTCTGCGGCCAAAGTGAAAAATATTTCATTATATTAGAAGCTTCTTCACGAACAATAATTTAGCCCAAGTGTTGTGTTATTGCCGCTAATTGTTACTCTCTTCATTAATCAATCACTTGGTATGAGTAAGAAGAGACCTTTCCGTATTGAAAAATTCGTAAATTAACGCGTCTTTTGATCCCTCACTTCTGTCTTAAGCTTTCTAAAAATAAACATCTTGAGTGATTTGAAAGAAGGGTTGTCAAGAACGTTATTGACATCAACTGGTTGCAAATGACATTATTTATCATTTGTAGCTTATAATAGCGGTAAAATGTTAGATTTGACAGCCAGTTTTATTCCAAAAAACCAAGTAACTAAATCCACTCATGAATGTTACTAACCTACCGGAATCGCTCCGAGTCGTGTAAAAGGTAATTTTCAACTGCATTCATTTCTATTTAAAAAAATAATTTCTTCCTATCCTCAAACAACATTGCATCACTTAAAATTTTAAAAAATAATTAGAATTTGAAAAAAATAAAAACAAAAATTCCAGTAATACAAACTGACTTTCTGAATAAACATTTCTGTGGTAAAAAATTACATTCTGAAAAAAGCTCACTATGAAATCATGAAATTGGCTTATGTGACCTTGTTAGACTAAATCTATTATATTTTTATGTCATGCATTTTATAGGTAGTAATGTAATCGTAATTAAGAATTTCTTATTGTAAACAAATAAAAAATCTACCTTTAAAATATCCAACTTTGTCACCAGACGGCTTGCTTAGTTTGAAGCAACATATATTTGGTTGTGAGCGTTTATAAAACATAACAGCGATCTTGTTATCAGTCTAACCTCGTGGTAGGAAAGCCGTTGGAATGACTAATTCCATAAAACCATTGAGTAAACCAAGTAAATCCATTCGACTTTGTGAACCCCATCAAGGTTACTCCAGATTCCAGATGTGAACAGGTTTTAGCGTCGGAAGCCGGATGACAGCTTGATCTAAGGTCAACGTTTTCTAAGTGTACGTTGAACTTACTGGATCAGGTTAAAAGATTGATGTTCATTTTGTTTTTTTGCATTTGTTAGAAACCGGTTTCACGGGGTTATAATAATGTAGTTGGGTTAACATAATCGCCTGCAAAAAACCCAAAGCGTCACTTCGTGAAAATTTAAACTCATCTTCACCGTCTGCCGCCTTAATGCACAGTAAAGGTAAGCAAAATGGATCCAAGTGTCCATAACCGTAGAAATGTAAATATCGAGTGAAATGTTTTTAAAAATAGTTTCTTAAAAATAAACAAAATATATAGCTTTTAAGAAAGGTACAGATTAGATGAAGCCTGGACATCTCTTGCGCTAATTTTTAAAATTGTCTGTGTCTTCAGGCATTTTTTTATACATTACTATAAGATTATTAGTGAAATATGTGTATATATGAATTGTGTATACTGTACATATACATTTGATTGAAATGCTGTGTTTATGAAATGTATATTTTTAAAAAGATAGCACTAAGAATATAATTTGTAATTCTACGTTATATACATTTAACAACAAACACAGTTCGATAACATATAACAAAATACAATAAATAAAAAAAAAACATTATTACAATGAAATTGTACATTCTCAAATAATATTAATAAAAAGAAATTTTCCTTATATTTAATATTGTAAATATTTGGCTTGAGTAATTTGTAAATGAACGTCCAATTAAAACTTTCGTGACTTTACTACATGACATATAATTTATATTAGGATATGTGTAATCGTATTTTTGTTATTGTAATTTTTTTAAAAATAAATTCTCCTGAAGAAGGACATAGACTAAGTGTCGAAACGTCGTTCAAATAATATTCTTTGTTAAATTTGTCTGTAATTTTATTGAAACTTTTCTGCTAATCATTCATTAAAACAGACGTTAAAATGTTCTACAACAAATATATATATATATATATATATATATATATATATATATATATATATATATATAGTGTTGGAATTGAGGCAGCTAAATCTCTTGAACAGCAATCGTGTATTTCACCTTATTGTATACGGATGAAAATTGATAAAATATACTAAAGCTAATTGTAACTAATGTTGTAATTATTATATATTTGGTACATTATTCTGTGAAAAAAACACTTTCACGAGTACAAAGAAAATACAATGCTATATAATATAAAGTTTTGTAACAAAAAATATTAAAGTAAAAAATTAAATTATAACTGCGTGACTTGCGATTGATTTTTTTTATTAGAAGAGCAATGTGGAAGAATTTTATAAAAACAAGACAATAGATTTTTTCCTCTGGAAGCAGGTTTATACTGTGTCACGGTACGTGCTTACGGCGTTTGGTAATATAACCTTTCATCGGGTATTTAAAAATAAAATTTTAAAATTATTTACAATTTTTACTTTAAAAGAGAAAATAATTGAAACACATTAAAATATAATAATAAACAAACTAGTCTATAAGGGCCATAGAAACTTCTCAATTATTTGTAACCATGTAAGTGTTTGGTTGTGTCTGCAGGAGGGTTACTGAGCGATTAAGTAACATAAGTGGAATAAACGTTTAGCTGAAGAGTTGATACATCTCCCGCTATTAAAATTACAACTGACACTCAAGGATTTAAAATATCTGAGTAACCTTACGTTAAGTTTTATAATTGTATTGTAAGTATTTGTAGTGTAAATTTAGAGTTAATGTTTTAACTGTAGAAAAATTTAAGAATGAATATGTTAACTTATTTATCGAGGGTTAATTTGTTTTATTTATAGTATTGAATTTTTTTGAAATCCAAGGTAATTTTATGATTTAAGAGAAATAGATTTAAGAAATAATCTGAGTAAGGTTATATTTTGAATTATTCGTGTTATGTATTGTATAACAGATATTTTACTTGGGAAGAAATCTTCCTTAACCATTAGTGTGATGTAAAGAAAAGTGTCTAATAAATATGAAAATTTTAAAACCTAACTCATAGATCAAAACTTAGAGTTACAAGAATTACTTTGTTAACTGTAAAATAAATAAAAATTTGTGCTTTCTGTTACTTATATTACTCTAATTAAAAATTAATTAACATAAAGATAGAAATACTATCTTTAATAACACTTAAAACAAGTTCAGGTTAAGAATACACTTTAAAATATTCCCTAAATGTACATAAAATATATTCTTCTTCTTCGTAAACATTTTCCGAATAAAAAACCAAATCATGTGATATAATTTAATGTGTCAGACACAAAGTTTAAAGTGAAGTCACTATGTTGGACATGTGTACTACAAGTCATGTGGAACAAGCGGGATTTGGATCAGTGTCAGTAAACATATACGAGGTAAAAGTTCAAAACAAGAATGATAATGTTTTAATAACAATAATAAAGACAAGATAAGGTTTCTCAATGGTGGATCTTGGAATTCGTTGACACTTTAGTTTACGTTCAGTGTATTATCAGAAAATAACAATTGTTTACAACCAACTATCTAGCTCCATGCCTAACCAAAGAGGCCTTAGTTGAACATAAATGATTAACGATTTGACGTATTGTTTTAAATATAAGAAATGACAATATATTTTACTTAAAGCAAAACTATGTTATTAAAAAGTTTTTAGAAAATACTTGTTATAACTGGAAAATTATTTCTCTATAGTTTTTCGAATAAATTAGGATATTAATTTAAAAAAAACCTCCGTGTATAGTTGTATATTTGTATAATAATGAATATTTCTATAATTTGCGAGTTTGTAACAAAGTATACTAAGTTATTTTTGTGAACAACAAATAAAAATCAAACTTGAAACTCCTCCACCATTAGACCTGCTCATTATTTGGCATAAATTGTCTTTTTACTTTCATTTCCATACAACCCCTGTGTTGTTTTACTTATTAAAAGTAGTTAGACGGAGAAACTGAAATATTTATTTAATTTTAAAAGGAACTAGTTTTTTTTATCGCGTTTTAATAAACATTGAAATATATTAAAATTCATGTGGAATATTTTTAAAAGACATTCCTTGTTTTTTAATAACTATAAATAATATTTATTGAAGATTAGACAAAGTTGATTTACGCTACTCCTATATTGTTACACACTCCCGGCTAAATCCTAACACAAAACATTTAAAGTTTATATACTGACAGTTGGACTTACTTGCATCATTGGGGAACTTACTCCTGGAGTCGGCAGCAGCGCTGGTGACGTCACACTGTTTTTGCATTGTAAACAACAGAACAAGTAAAGCGAAAAGCCAAGACCGCGTCATGGTATCGCACTACCGGTACGTCCACTAGGCTATAAAGTCGGGAGAAAACTGAACCCGCAGTCGTCCGCCGGCTGTCCCTTAACTTTCTCGGCTCATCTTAACCTTGTTGTGTTGTGTAGACTAACCTGCAATCTGTAGCACAACAATGAAGGACGCCGGACGAAGCACATAGTACATTTACTCTCGCGCAAGTAACATTATTACCTAATCAAATTATTTGTATCTCCTTGTAATAATTATTTTTTAAATTACATTGAAGCCTACTATTTGAACGAGCTGTTTTTTCTCCAGAAAACAGAACGGTTATTTTATATTTTTTATTGAAAGTTTTATCCACAAAGATAATCTTTGGATTTAGGGGCCTGATACTATGAAATAACTACTACGATTTTACATTTTTGAAGTGGTTTGTCGTTAAGTTACCACACACACACACACACACACACACACACACAGATACACACACACACACACACACACACACACACACACACACACACACACATACACACACACACACACACACACACACATACACACACACACACAAAGAAATTTTAAAAAAATATTCTTATTTCGATTTGTAATGTTAATTATAGTAAACAAAAATTCTTTAACAGGCGGTAAATTTCAAAAATGAATTTGATGTAGCAAAACATGAATTTAATTACAATACTTTAATCTTACATAGTTTTAATTTCTTTGAAAATAAAAATAAAAGGCATTTGAAAATGGAAACCTTTGGACGTTTTTGAAAGTTATATTTTTCCAAACTGTTCCGGGAAAACTTATAAAGGAGGAAGTTTATTGCAGAAATTTAAAAGAAAAAAGCATTAGCAAAATCAAAACAGTCGATTGAAGGTTTCTAAAACCGATAGGCTTTTGGCATTTTGTTTGTGTCGTCTATGTAGAATGTCTGACCTATGAAGAATGCTTTCATCATACAACATATCATTAAAAACTATGTAAATATGTACCTAAATGATTAGTTTTGCAAGAAACTTGCAAGTGTGATAGCTTAAACCTCTGCAATGTGGTGTTAGGAATGCTTGGATTAATGAACCTTAAACGTGCTTATAATTGTTTGGTGCAATGGAATAAGTAAAAACTGTTTAGCTCTACCTTTAAAAAAAATAAAAACGAATAATCCTTTACATCAGAAAATATACTCTGCCCGTTTTGTAAAACACTAAGATTCATATAATCCCTAATAGGTATCATCATTAACCTCGATTTCTTAAAAAACCCTCTAATGCTCTTTTCATAAAAATTGCTACACTTATAAACCCTCTCCTTTGGTTTTTCCAAATCGGTTTGGAAAAATTTATTTTTAAGACACATCGTCAAGGAAAATGTTTCTATTTAAAAATTTTATTTTCCTTAGTTTGAAATTTGATACAAGCAATTTTGAATATTTTGGACCATTTTTATAAAGCTATAAACTACAAGAAAGCCAGAGTGGAAGCTCTCCTTAAATGTGGCCGTTATATTTTTGTTAAAAATTTGACTTTTATTTAAAAATTGATAATATTATTGTAAAATATTTTGCGGGTAATGCCGAACCAATTTTGTTTAAGACTTTTTCTTTACGAAATGTTTAAACAAAATTCTTATAATTCCATATAATTGCTGTTAATTTATCCACGATTTTTTTTTATTGCTCAAGTCAATGATTTAGTTTTTCCTTAATTTTCCCTTATTCGCATGCTTCTCAACATTAGAAAAAAATTATATCTCCAAATCAACGTCATAATAAAATGTCAAATCTATTATAATAATATTTATATTAAATAAAATAAATAAAAATACTGCAAAAATTACAAATAAAAAAAATAATTATATATATATATATATATATATATATATATATATATATATATATATATATATAAACATTCTGTTCATTTGAGTTAATACAATTAAGTATTGTAATGAAAATGCTCATAATTTAAATGCAGTATTTTTAAAATGACTTTTTGGACAGAATATATTTAATTAAAATTAAATAATTTCTGAAACTTTGACGTTGATGTATCAATGTACATATAATTTTTAAACAATATTTTCCGCAGTACGTACTTATATTTTTAACTTTAAACAGTAAAAACATAACTTAGATTATTATTTTAAATATTTTTGTTGCCCTAAACTTGATTTATTTGAAAAAATTATCAATAAAATACTGCATTTTCAACTATGAACATTTTTATTACTATACTAAATTATAGTTAGTATGACATTGTATTTATTAAAAATTATTATTAAAGTAATCTAATGCATTACTAGGAAATTATTAAATTTTCTATTTTGGGGAAATATAACCCTTTTCCATATTGTATTGAGAAGTATGATTAACAAATAATATGAACAAATCTTTTTCAAGTCAATTCCTACTAGGTCAACAAAGGAAAAATGTAATTGAGTTATTTTCTATTAAATAATTACAAATAATACAAATAAAGTAACATAACCTATGCTTTAAAACAGCTATTCTACTATATAATCTATAACATGAAATCAGCTCTTTCATGTAATAATATGTTACCAGTTATTTTAGGTAAAATGGGAAAAAATATCTATATTGCATACCAGGCCTCTTTTGTGAAAAGATTTTCTCCCATATAAAACTAAAATTAATTCATTAAATCTAATTAATGAATTATTATTTGAAAAAGCTATATTAACATCAAGTGTCATCCACTGTGAGTTAAAAAAATGTATTTGAAGTTGAGTGAATGAATAAAAATTATTTTATTAAAGATAAAGATTCGAAATAGATATAAAAATATACATAGAAAGAGTGGGAATTAATAGACAAAATTGAAAAAGAAACAATGAAGATAAATCGAGAACATTGATTTGAGGAATTACGAAATTAAGTGGATTGATATTTATTATATTAACAGCAGCTTCAATATTTACATAAAACTTTAGGAAACTTGTAAAGACAGTAAGTAAGGGTGATGCACACAATTGTATCGGTATTACCTAAAATAAAATATTAACACTTTTTTACCAAAACAAAATTGTTAAAGAAAACCTTTTGTGTCGTTCTATTTTAAAATTATAGTTTATTAAATAAATAAAACAATATCCACAATTCATGTATATATATGCTAAATTCATGTTGCAAGTATGCACTTACCACCTACACTTTATTGTACAAAATAAGGATCTTATTTGGTATATTTGCTAGTCGACTCTCGAGAGGTACCTTACAGTGGTCTCATGTTCGAGCTTTAGGAGACTATGTTTTCTAATAAAACTCTGTCTCTAGAGAAACTTTGTCTCTCTAATTTCTACATTCCAGTCTCCTAATGCTCGACCACTGATAACTCTCGAAAATTGAAGCGATAATATACGAAGTAAAATTCTGGTCGAAGTAAATTAAAGTGTATGTTATATATATATATATATATATATATATATATATATATATATATATATATATATATATATATTGTAATCCTTAATTGAATTATTTTTTCTTGTTGAATATGAATGGTAATAAAATAACTTTCATAAACAAGAATATACGAGTATTACTTCATTTTATTGTTGATTGAAGCTTTTCGCTAATTTACATTATTAGCATTTTCAAAATTTATAAATCACTGTCCAGTTATGTGACTAGAGCAAGACTCCAAACACACTTTATGAGTGTAACTCATAAATTCAAATACATAAGTGATATATATATATATATATATATATATATATATATATATATATATATATATATATATGTATAAGTAAAACTTACAAAGTAAAGTAAAAACAAATATAAAGATCGCTTAGTGAGAAAGGAAGCATCTTGACTCCTTACGTTTTTCACAGTTTACATAAACTATAAGATCAGAAATCGTTTGTTATAAAATTCAAATACATAAATGATATATATATATATATATATTAAATATGGTGATATGTTTTCTTGTAATATAGTTAATAAGTTAAAAATATTTCAAAAACAAGAATACTTTTAATGAATATATTTATTCTATTATTTGGTTTGTCTGCGTTGGTTTTCTATATATATTATATTCAAATGATTCTTTATTTCTAGTAATTGTAATATCTAAATAATTTAGTTTATTTTTTAATTCAAATTCATGAGTTAATTTTATATTTTCGTGTATATTATTTATAAATTTTAATATTTTGTCAATATTTGAACCATTATTATTTGATATGTATAATCCATCATCTACATATCTAAACCAGTGTCCATTTTGATCATATGTTTTAATAATCTTATCTATATCAATGTCTATATTTTGTAAAAATGTTTCCGATAATATGCTTGACATTGGAGAGCCCATTGTTAATCCATCCTTTTGTTTATAAATTTTATTATTATATAAAACATAATTTTGATTTAATATGATTTTTAATGTATTTATTATTTCTTGTGTTAATGTGTTATCTTTTTCAAATGTATCTATGTTATTTTTTATTATTTTAAGTGTTTTCATTATAGGTATGTTATTATACATGTTAGTAACATCAAATGATATTAATTTTGTATTATTATCAATTTTAATATCTTTTAATTTTTCAATAAGTTCAATCGAGTTTTTTATATTATGAGTATTATTTAATTTTACCTTATCTTTAAGTAATAAAGCCAAATATTTTGAAATTTTATAAGAAGGAGCAGTTGTAAAATTAACTAATGGCCTAATTGGTTTATCTTCTTTGTGCAACTTAATTAGTCCATTTAATCTTGAATTTTTAGGATTCTTATTTATGTAATTATTAGTATATTTTTGATTAAATAATTTAGATGATGTTTTTATTATATTTTTTATTTCATTTTGATATTTGTCTGTGGGATCTTTATTTATTTCTGTATATTGGTTTTTAGATATATAATTTTCAGTTTTATTTATATGTTCTTGTTTATCAATAATAACTACAGCATTACCTTTATCAGCTTTTGTCAAAATAAGATCATTAGTTTGTAATTTTTGTTTAATTTGATGAATTTGCGAGTATTGTTTTATGTGTGTATGATTAGTTTTCTTATTTTTAATTAACTTTATTATTTTATGTGATGTTTTGTATTCGCATGTTTTCTTGTTCCTCTACTTTTAATTCATTGATCGCCAATTCAGTATCTATTATTATTGTATCAATATTTCTTTTTATATCTTTCTTAAGGTTGACTTTATTATTATTTTCTAAAATTTTTATTTCATTTTGGCTGAATTTAGTATTTGTTAAATTAACAAAATTGGGGTGAAACTTATGATGTTGTATGATTACTTCATTATTTTTATCTTTGTTCATTTTTAATATATCTAGTTTTTTGGTTAGTGTTCATTTTTCTTTGTCTATATTTAAACAAAAAGATATTAATTTTATTAAATTTTTCTTCCCATTTTGTTTTATCCATAAGAAATGCTAGTTTTAAATGTAATTTATAAATTTCAAAAGTTATTTCAATTTGTTTCTTATATAAAAATTTGATTTCAGTTCTAACCTACAGAATTTCTGCTTGTTTACATGTTTTTTTGTGCTACATTACTTTTATTTTTAATATTAACTCGTGCATATTTAGGAACAATATTATTAATAATACATTGTTTGTTAAAAAATATATTACAATTAGTTTTCATTAATTGAATTTTACGTTTCTGATATAAATTTAAACCTCTGTAGAGCACATTATCACAACACCAGTAGCCTAGTAAGGCAATATAATATATTAAATATGGTGATATGTTTTCTTGTAATATAGTTAATAAATTAAAAAATATTTCAAAAACAAGAATACTTTTAATTAATATATTTATTCCTTAAGAATAAATATATTCATTAAAAGTATTCTTGTTTTTTAATATTTTAAATTTATTAATTATATATATATATATATATATATATATATATATATATATATATATATATATATATATATATATAGGCCTATATATATATATATATATCAATCATGTATTTGAATTTTATAAATAACGATTTCTGATCTTATATTTTATCTTATATGTATATATATATATATATATATATATATATATATATATATATATATTTATATCAAGAGAGAGAGAGAGAGAAAATATCTTTACAAAGATCAATTACGATATTAAAATAATACCTCTATATAAAGTTACGAGGCTGTATTGCAACATGTGTTTACTCTTTCCCAACACAAGGAAAATAAAATGTCATTTAGTTGGTCAATTTAACACCGTTTAACGGCATTTGTAAGCAGTGAGATAAGTTTTACATCATTACTAAACATCAAATGCATAGACACATAACTAATACCTATGTTACAACCTGCATGAATAATAAAACTCGAAACTAAAGCTGTATTGCCAACTAAATAGACCTATTATAGCATGTACAGAGAACGTACTTAGCCTAACCTTGTCGCACTGAGAAAGCAATGGCTGTCCACAACACCCATAATAATTTAGTGTATGGGTGATATACGGTATTGTTTGGTAAACCCAATCATGCAACGGCATAATGGTACACTTTCCACGTTACCAAGGACAGTGGCGTAACCGCTCTAAGGCTAGAAATTGGCATAGTTAAATTTTGGGGCCAACGGATGAATTGTTTACTCGGTCCGTGAAGTCTTGCGAGATAATGCAGGTTTTATGATTGCAGGTAGATGCATTGTTAAGGTTGATTGTTTTCCTTTCACGACCCAAAAAGCTCTTCAGAAAAATATTAATATCTAATTAGCGCTGGAGTTAAGTTCATGAAATAAAAATATTAAAAATGCAATAATATAATATTTTAGAAATTTCTACGCTTAATTAGTTTGTATTCTTTAACGTTTCTGGCAGATATATCTCTTCTATTCTGATAGTGAACGAGGACTTCGTCCCAGAAACTTCCAGTTTAAAACTAGACATAACCTTCCTTTCCTTACCCTATGAAAATAACCTTCTTCATTTTGGGGTTACACCTTTTCCTAATCCTAAAAAATTGTTGACTTTGTATTTATAGATTTATTATGTTTTTCCGCCCCATATTTTCTCGCATCAATATCTTACAATCATAGAAATAAAATGAAAATATGTTATAATTTTCCTAATTTTTTCTTCTTCCTCTCTTTCTCCTGTTTATACTATTTTTATTCTTTCAATTTTGTTTTCATTTTCCTGTGCTATGTTTTACTTTTTTCATGTGAGTCTGTATATAGATCTCTTTTTTCTTTCTTATCTTGTTTGTTTCACCTATTTCTTTTCGTTTAATCTAGGTTTGTATGTTAACAATATAAACCTAAAGACGGGATTTTATCAATTATATATCTCTAAATCGATTTTATATCGAGTATTGACGGAAAATATTGTCTGCATTCTTCCCTTTGTTTTTAAATAAGCAAATTACCTTGTATATGCATTAGTTGCTCTAGCTTTAATATTTTCCCAACTAGCATGAGATCACATTATGAGTATTCAAGTTTTACAATTAAAAACGAGTTATTTCAAGAGAAAATGTAAATGTTTTGAACAATTAAACGCTCCGCTTAATCTGTAGTGAGGAGTGATTAGTATACATCAACTACTTCTCTTATTAAGAGTTCATAAGAAGAGTTAGAGGTTGTAGCTTCGGCACCAATCTTCTATTGGACAAATGGGTTCAATGCACAAAATGCAAGCCTTGGTTAGGCACATGAAGCTTGTACTGATGGTGAGAATTTATCTAACGTGTATTAGAACTGAGGTTCTGATGATGATATGGATTAAATATATTTTTTATCTGTTTCTTTACAGTCATATGTATTCTTTTTATTTTTGTCGATGCGACAACTTACCCCTAATTCATCCGGCACGGTGTAAGTTGGTTCCTCTTACATTACCTTGTTCAATATTTTTGAGCGCTAGAATATTAATATAAACCAATGAAAATTATGGAAATCCTTTTGCAGTGTATTTACTTAAATACTCCATGATAATTTAAATCACAAGCTCTGAAAGAAAGTAAATAAATAAAATTCAAAAGCTGCGCCAACTAGCTCTGACCTCTCCTATTATAGACCTCTCCCGTAGATCTTGGAGTAGTCAGGAGCACTCCGCAACCTCCATTAAATATTCTTTCCTCAGAAGTACCAGCTATATAGGCCAGCAAAACGTTCTCTCTTGGGGATAGTGTTCAATGGTCCTTAGACTCTTTACCTTAATGATATTGTCTCCTTCTTATTGCAGGGTTCCAAGAAGTCATCACAATTTTAGAGTTTATAAAAAGCTTTGAACTGACTATTAACTTTTAGTAAATATATCAGGAACATTAAAGGCCAGGTTAAAGATCCTTGTTAGAACTTTCTTTTAATAATTGTTAAATTACTCCGAGATCATTTCAGAACAATTTTCAGATTGCTTAGCGTGAATAAAGAGCCAAACCTTTAACAAAAAGATATTGATAATTAAATAAATACGTAAACACTATATTTTCATAAAACATAACGCATTCATTTCTTTGTCTTCCCAGCTTTTGCCCAGTTATTGTTGTAACTCAAAGCGTCCCAATTGAAAACCAAACGGTTACGGTACATGGTAACTATTTACAAACAAAACAGCATCTCGGTCAATGTCTGCAAATCATTCAAAGTTACACAAGATCACAAATTGCTTGTCGCCAGGCACGTTCGTCCAGTAGTTTGCTGACGCCATCAATAAGAAAACAAATTATTTACTCCGAGAACAATAGAATGCATGAAATTAGAATAGGCACCTATCCACAGTAAGCCCACCGTAGTGGTGTAACTGAATTCTATTTATTCAAAGCTTGTCTCTTTTTTCAAAATGTTCTTGAATTAATTTCGAAATTTTCAATCGTAATAGATTTCACCTTCTGCTGAACGGAATGGAATACAATCTCTATTTTCTGTATTCGTAATTTGACTTACTTAGGTCTCACTTATTAAGAGGCGCTAACCAAGTATTAACTTATAGAGACTAATTGTTTAGGCGCAATACATAAACCCTAATGTAATTATACCCTTATGATTATATTTTTTTATAATATTATTGTAAGTTAATTAATATTAATAATATTGTACATACGAGGTATTAAATAATTTCTAATTACGTTGGATAAGGAGTAACGACTAAAACAAACAAAAAACTCTGACAATTAGGTACGTGGGACATACTGTAGATAATAACGCCTCTATAAAACATTTTATACTTAGTTTTGGTGTGGAATGTACCATCTATATTTTATTTAGGTCATTCATTTCCCTTCAATCATCAATTTTTAATGATAGCTAAACCTTCGGCTATAAGATTATTAATTTTAGTTTAAATAGTATTACAGTAATTACTTTGATACTAAAAACTACAAAACGTACTTCCCATTCATGGTGTGTAACCTGTTTAAGATGTTAACTTTCGTGCGATTTCATCCGGAAGGAAGACTTTTCCTGTATATTTACAACAGGACTTAGTCAGTGCACTTCACAGACTTAACAAGGACTAAACTCTTTGAGAGATTTACTAAAACCATTAGGAAATGAGATGAGTCTTCCGAGGCAAGTACTTTATTAACAAAACTGTCTGTAGAATGCATACAATTTCACATCTTTTTAGATATTTTCTTTCTAGTAATATTTAATTTTATAAAACCTTAAGTTTTCCAATTTTAGTTCAACACATATTTTAAACAGCGTATTTTATATTTATCTTTACTTTTACTTCTTTGTTGCAATTAAGTACTGTCTAGTAGTTTCCTTTCTAAGTTGAAAATTGTCAGACTTGTTCCTGTGCGCTTGATATTCTGGTACTGCTGATGATGTGCAGATGACGTGGCTTTGGAACCTGGTCCCAAGGCGTAATACGGTTAGTGGTATCGTGTAAGCCAGCCGTAGAGCTGTAGGGATCTTGTGTTGCTGGAGCCGCTTGAAATGAATCACTGCTGGAGCAGCGGCCTCCTCTCTTACGCTCTTCATCATGAGGGCTCTATGTATGTCAGAGTTTCGGAAGTACCACAGAGCCTTCAATTTGTCCGTCAACACTTCACGTTGGAGGAGCTCGATAATTTGCAGATTCCTGCTCTCGATGCATCCCTTGAGTGGCAACACGTATGTCCATACGGGCTGGATCACTTGCTTGTACACCAACAATTTATTGCAGAGACTTTAATCGGAATACCTTTCTATGAGCCACGCTAGTCTTTTATAGCGGATTTTCAGTTCATTCTTTTTTTCTTCACGGAGGATTTCCAGTTCAGTTTATCGTCCAACGGTTCACCTATTGACTATAAAGTACGAGTTGCCTATTTATTACGAGGTTAGTTTTGCTCTCTGCCTTATTGGGATATATAACATGAGCTGACTTGCTTTCATTATGCTCTATGCGCCACTGCCCGGTCTAATCAATCACGCTGCCTAGTGTATGGTTGAATTAATTATAAGTAAAAACATTGTATTAAATCTTAATCTAATCTTATTTCTAAAACGAACTGGTTACTATACTTAAAAACTCCACAACGCTATTCTGCCTCCACTTTACACCACCAATTAGTTTTTTTTACTTTACTAAGAGGACAGTCGTATATTATTTAAATTAACGATTAGGAAACTATCTTGTCGTCCAGTATTTATCACTTACATTATTGGTCCAACTCGCTCCACCCTTTTTAGAGGTCTAAACACACGTGTTACAAGTTTCGTATAGTATTTATGGCCTGAAAGGTACCGTTTAGTACTGGCAGCCTAAAGGTCCAGAGAAAGTATTGCCTGTTATAAAAAAACTATCTGTTAACCTTGAAGTTCAATTTATTCGAAGCTTAATTGACATAAAGTTACAATAAATTTCAAATAGAAAGCCAGGTTAAACGTTAAGATTGGACACAGCGATCAATTTAGAAACATTATAATCTTTTGTTTGTTTTCTTGTAAATAATGTTTTTGAAATTATTTAAAATTTAAAAAAAACTATAAACACATTTTGATAAATGCTATATAAGAAATTTCTCTTGAAAATACTTGAAACTAAATATAAATTATAATATTGCAAGGCTTTTAATTAGGGATGGGCCGATTCCGATTCTCAATTTCAGGAATCGTCGATTCTAGGTGGTATCGAGGAATCGTCGATACTCGATTCTTCAACATAAAAGTGTCGATTCCGATTCCTATTTTGTTAACTATTAAAATATGTGTGTGGAGTAATTTATTAGAAAAATAATTAATTACCAACTATATCTTATTTATGTATTGGTTGATATCAATGAATTAAATGATTAAAGTAAACGAAAATATATTATTTATGAAGCAACAGCAATCAAGATCGTAACCATTTCTGGTCGTTTGACAGCGGTCCTCTCTCTCTCTCTCTCTCACTAGAGCGGGTTCGATACTCTCTCTCTCTCTCTCTCTCTCTCTCTCTCTCTCCCACGTGTCTTACTGCCACTGATTTATAGATGTCAGAACAAAACACAAAAAAAGTACAGTATAAACTCGATTAACCGTGGCCATGATGGTTGAGCGAATAGACGGATAACAGAAACACCGTATTATTCCTCCGAAACTTAACCTCAATAAATTATATTATAGACGGTATTCGGTTCAGACTACTGGCCGTCGCGTCAATTCGATGACAGTTAACAGAAACTGACGGTGGAAAACCACATAATATATCAAATATGAAAAAGCAATTAAACAACATTCATTTTGCCCAAATTTATCAACAAAAAAGATCTATACTTGAAGAAACTTTATCCTCAGACACAGGACCTATAAGTGATAGTCGGTTAAAAATCAACTGGGATTGAGGAATAAATACAAAATAGGCCTGAATCAGTTGCACTTGTTCCAGACACCTGCAGAAAAAAGGTCCCACCAGATGTGGAGAAGGTATGCCCCACTAATCCAGAATGTTGAGGAAGAAGGTACCCCAGGGGAATTGACAGTAAAAGAAGAAGTAAACAATTATCTGGGGGAACCATTAGCCAGTCCAGATTGTGATGTTGGAAAGTATTTGGCAGTACAAAGTGCCAAATACCCTCATTTAAATGCTATGGCAATAAAATACCTGTCTGTCCACTCGCGACAGTGTTTACTGAAAAACCTTTCTCAACTTCAGGAGCTATATGTGACTAGCGATGAAACTAGCTTGACCCACAACGTGTTCAAATGCTTGTGTTTTTGAACAGAAATGTACCTTACCTGCCAGACTTTTAAATTTTAAAAACTATCCTATTTGTATTAATTTTTTACTTTTTATGTTGTTTGTTTGTTTTTAATTTTTGTTTTGTTTTGAGAGACAATGTAAATAGGTTTAGGTATTTTTTCAAACATCATAAATTAAGTAAAGTTCACATTGTTAACTTTAAAATAAGTCATTACTTTTATCTGATATGTTTTTATGCTTTTAAAAATTCCTATTGATAAATCAAGGTTGAAGGTTTTGTGTAGCCTATTACATTAAAACAGAACTTTTAAAAGGTTTTGCCATATGACCAAGATGTTAACTAAATTAATTATTAGAGAACTAGAATGTAAGCTAATATAACTTGAAAGAATCGAGAATCGAGAATCGAGTAAAGAATCGAGAATCGAATGGAAAGTTTTAGAATCGGAATCGGAATCGGAATCGAAAATTTTAGGAATCGGCCCATCCCTACATTTAATGAATTCCACAAAACTAAAGTTCCTTTTTAATTTTTATCCGCTGACGTTTCAAACGGCTACGTGGGTTTTCCGACCGTGGTATTTGCGATCCTATTGTTTGAACACCTGCTGTTGTGGCGTTTCCGACAGATCGGGTTCGAGTCGTGGGATTTCCGATCTGTCACCACTCTTCCTATATAAAGACCTACTAACATAAACAATATTCGCAGGTTTGTGGTTTTTTCACATTATATGGGGGTTAATAACGAACATCCCCACCACCTGAACATTCATATGGTAGTTTGACAACACATTCAGTCGGATCTGAAAATTCGAGGCGTGCACAAATTGTAGGCTGAATTGAGTAAGTTTACTGCGTTTTAAAGTGTACGTTTACCGACTGTAGGATCGGACAGGCTTAAGATGTTGTTCAATCACTTGCTGTATAGCAATGTAAAATTCTATAATTATATCCTTAAAATACGACAAGAGTGTTTAATCACTTGCTGTATAGTAATGTAAAATAATATAATTATATCCTTAAAATACGACAAGAGTGTTTAATCACTTGCTGTATAGTAATGTAAAATAATATAATTACATCCTTAAAATACGACAAGAGTGTTTAATCACTTGCTGTATAGTAATGTAAAATAATATAATTACATCCTTAAAATACGACAAGAGTGTTTAATCACTTGCTGTATAGTAATGTAAAATAATATAGTTATATCCTTAAAATACGACAAGAGTGTTTAATCACTTGCTGTATAGTAATGTAAAATAATATAATTACATCCTTAAAATACGACAAGAGTGTTTAATCACTTGCTGTATAGTAATGTAAAATAATATAATTACATCCTTAAAATACGACAAGAGTGTTTAATCACTTGCTGTATAGTAATGTAAAATATTATAATTACATCCTTAAAATACGACAAGAGTGTTTAATCACTCGCTGTATAGTAATGTAAAATATTATAATTACATCCTTAAAATACGACAAGAGTGTTTAATCACTCGCTGTATAGTAATGTAAAATATTATAATTACATCCTTAAAATACGACAAGAGTGTTTAATCACTCGCTGTATAGTAATGTAAAATAATATAATTACATCCTTAAAATACGACAAGAGTGTTTAATCACTTGCTGTATAGTAATGTAAAATAATATAATTACATCCTTAAAATACGACAAGAGTGTTTAATCACTTGCTGTATAGTAATGTAAAATAATATAATTACATCCTTAAAATACGACAAGAGTGTTTAATCACTTGCTGTATAGTAATGTAAAATATTATAATTACATCCTTAAAATACGACAAGAGTGTTTAATCACTTGCTGTATAGTAATGTAAAATAATATAATTACATCCTTAAAATACGACAAGAGTGTTTAATCACTTGCTGTATAGTAATGTAAAATATTATAATTACATCCTTAAAATACGACAAGAGTGTTTAATCACTCGCTGTATAGTAATGTAAAATATTATAATTACATCACTTGCTAAGGAAAAATATTTAAACATGCCTATTTTGCGCTATAGGCCTACGTAGCCAGTCCTAAGCCTGGATAAAATGTGAAGGGATATTTTTCAAATGATTTACATAATTTGTTGTGGAGTAGTGATGTGACGAGTCGAGTATTTCGTCGACTCGTTTAAATCGCCGTTTAAACTTGCTAAATATGCTGTTTCAGCTGCTACCTGCTAATTTTGGAATTCGTAAACTATTTGACCAAGTCGATACTCTAGTATCGTAGTATGAGAATCGAGTCGACTCGATACTCTGTTGACTCGATACCTTTCGAGTAAAATACTCGACTCGTCACATCCCTATTGTGGAGTAGTGAATTGAATGGTAGGAAACCCCACGTGGTTTTGTCAGTAGTCGGAACTCCCACGATGAAATTTTTATGATCGGAAATACCACGCTTGTGTCTGTGATCGGAAGTCCCACGATCGGAAAGTCCACCTTTCAAACATATTAAGTAAAACAAGTAATATAAGCAAAACGTAAGTCAATTCCGACTCAAGACAACAAAAAATTATTTTATTTACATTTTATTCAATAATTACAATTAATATACATTAAGCAACGTAACCTATGCGTTTAACAGCTGTTCTATCACATAACCTGTAACATAAAATCAGCTGTTTTATGATATAATATGTTATCACTTATTTTAAGCCAAATACCTCTTTTATTGTGAAGAGCTTAAGTCCAATACAAAACATAAATTAGTTCGTTAAATTTAATTAATGAATTAATTTTTGAAAACACTGTATTAACATCAACTGCCATCCAGTACAAGTTTAAACAAAAGTGTTTGAACTTGAGTAGATGAATAAATAGTATTTTATAAGCCGATTAAAAGTGTGAACTACATATATATATAATAAGAATGTGAACTAATATAAGGAATTCAATTATTTGATAGTACTTTTCAAGGCCATGTTGTAATGTATTCCAGAGTAATACATATTTTGAACTTCAAGAAACTTAAATAAGAGACACGGCTGTAATACAGTAGTTGCTTGTAAATGTTTATATTGCCACTTTACCTAATAAACAATTGCCATGAAATAGTTACGCAACCTTAATGTGCAATTCACTAACACAGGTAGCATCATCAGAAGGTTGCAAAAATCAGTCATCTTCGTAACCTTCTGATGATGCTAACTGTGTTAGCGAAATGCCCAAGGTTTTGTAACTATTTTCCCGCAAGGTATTATAATTGTTTGTTAATTATAATTGCGTCCATCTGATCTTAATTGCTTTTGTATGCCATTTTATCTTAATGCGAATGAAACGTCGGCAAATAAAAGGGTTATGAAGGAATTATAGTCTTGTGTAATTCGTTAGAAGCCTTCCAATATTAATGATTACATGCATGTCAGTATTGTACATTTGCTATGGGCTTAATTTACAAACTTAACAAGAATTTATAGTTTTCCACAAAATAAATGGTAATTTACTGCAATAAGAAAGTTTTTTTGCTGTTACCTTGACCTTCCATTCTTTCAAATGTCTAGATTTATTCGAAACGTAATTTGGAGAAATATTACTATAAAATTTTTTGGCGTGCTTAAATTGGCCAAGCACTAAATGTCAGACGTATGTGATTAATAATACTTCTTAAAAACCAGTTTTCGGTAAGCTTTATTTACTCTGTCAACTTTAAAAAAATATTCTTTCCGAAAGTTCATCCTTCAAGGTAACCCCAAAGTAAGCCCATATAGGTTTACAAAAATGTACACCACAGACGTTTGATTTATAGTAAAATAGGTATTATGTGGCTTGAAAATTTCGGTCATTTATATATATATATATATATATATATATATATATATATATATATATAACAGAAACTTACAATACTATACCAATGCAGTTTTCGTTTCATAAATTAAATGCCCTTGTTATCGTTGTATTTATTATAAGGTTATTTTAAAATTGTTTTATTTAGGTTTTAAATTAATTTATGCTTGCATTTATTTATACTTGTACTTGTATGTAAGGTATATTATACTAGTATATTTAGGTTTTATTTATTGTTATTACAGTTGTATTTATTTTCTTGTTATGTATATTGCTATATATGTTATATTATGTATATTAATATTTAGTTAAAATATCTACTGTGATATCGTTTTGTGGAACTATTATTGGGTATTAGACTATATATCACACATTGTAGGCGATTTTGTTTTTTCTACCATATGCAAAGAATCTATGTAAATAGAAAACGTGTTTGATATAACAAAAAATATATAATAAATAAATAATTGAGCCCATTATGAGTGGACATTTCTTGTTTACAAGGTAATTTGAAGATGTATTGAAAGAAACCCGAAACTTTACGGCAAGTATTCTTTAAACAGTTAATTCTACATTACTTGAAGATTAAATAAGTACAGTGTAGTATACGAGGTCTTAGATTAAAATGTAATTGGTCCTTGTATTGGACAATTAAATAAGATTCTTTTAAAAATGCTGTCTCCCTCCCACTCTCTCTCTTTCTCACACACATACACACACACAACACACAACACACACACACACACACACACACACACACACACACACACACACACACATACACGCATACACATACACACACACACACACACACACACACACAAACACTCACACACACACACACTCATTCTCTCTCTCTCACACACACACACACACACAACACACACACACACACACACTCACACAACAAACACACACACACACACACTCACACACATACAAACAAACACACACACACACACACACACACACACACACACACACACACACACACACACACACACACACACACACACACACACACACATACACACACACACTCACACACACACACGCACACAAACTCACACAACAATCACACACACACACACACACACAAACAAACACACTCACACACACATACACACACACTCTCTCTCTCTCTCTCACACACACTCACTCTCTCTCTTTCTCTCTCTCTCTCACACACACACACACACACACACACACTCACACAACAAAAACACACACACACACAAACAAACACACTCACACACACACACACACACACACACACACACACACACACACACACACACACACACACACACACACAAACACACACACATTAGCGTGTTTGTTCGTGTGGCTTGTAATTATTTCTGTCTTGTATCTATGCCATACAAACAAAAGAGAGATAGTATGTCAAAATAGATTTTTCTTTAAAAGAAACACACTTTTGATTAGTTTCCACTTTTAAGGAAAATTAATATTTACAATACCAGCTCTCACTCTCCCTCAGAGTTACGCTGCAGGCTATAAAGTCACGGGACACAGCAAGTTACGTTGCTATCTGTCAGAGGTAATTGGTCCACCGCTTCTTGCTTCTACTTTAATTGCTCAAAGAGCGCTGGGCCATGACTACGAAGCGTGCTTCTCTGTTGGGTGGCATGTAATTACGTTCTCCCTAGACACTAATAAAAGCAAAGTTTTATGAGTCGGTCCAAGGAGTAGATACCTTTGTTATAACTCTTCTAATTACTTTCATGGTAATAATACGGGTCTAAAGGATTTATTTTTGTTTTCACCTTTAAATATATCCTGATAAAATTCGTTGTGTTCATCACAGGTATGATTGTGCGCTTACAGTTCTCTCAATAGCTTCCAATTAACCATGGAGAGAGCTTTGGTTACCATTCATCTAATACCCTCCAAATGGCAGCAGCCGCAGTTTCAGTTACTATTCCCCTAACACATTCCGATTAGTTATGGAAAGAGTTTTGGTTCCCATATCCGTAATATCACTGTTTACTCATGGAGAGAGTTTTGGGTGATATTTATCTAATACCCTCCAAATAGCAGCAGACGGAATTTTAGTTACCATTCCCCTAATACCTTCCGATTAGTCATGGAAAGAGTTTTGGTTCCCAATCCGTATTATCACGGTTTACTCATGGAGAGAGTTTTGGTTACCATATGACTAATAATTGATTACTTTAGTTATATATATGCAAACACATTTAATTGTAAAGCGGTTTAAAGCTTTGTTTTATTTAAATAAAATTAAGCTTCTGTAGTACTTAGACATCAGTGCGTCGTCTGTATAAATACGAGTATCTACAATCATATAAACCTGTGTAAGTTATTTTATTAACTCTGGCAACGATTATTAAGAAGGCTGTGGCAGGAACTGCAAGTACGATTACCACATACCAGTTGAAAGTGAAAAGTTGTAAGGGGAACATAAGCACACGCAAACTGTCCGTCACTAGCCGGAAACCAAACCTGTCATTCCAAGCGGAAATCAAGCTGTGTTACATTTACTTCACTGTAGCCTAAGATTGCCCAGGGCCTGGCCATATATTGATTTACTGTTGGTTTACTGCATTGCAATAAGATTACTTCCACATTCTTTGTTTGGCTTCCGAGCATATCTCTGTTGTGTTACGAAGTCAAGCGATTTGTTACTGAGTAGTTTTAGTGTGGACTTACATTTTATTAACAGGTTAAACGGTTTACGGACTTAATTGGTAAACACAAATGGTATTGAGTTTTAGCATAAGTTTATTTATTTATATATTGTAAACGTATTAAGTATTAAAGCTGAAAATAATGAATATTGCTTTTAAAAAATTAGAATTTTATAAAATATTTCACACTTACAGTTGACGTATATTTACGGCCTGCTAGGAATAAGGTCAAATCCAAATCATATCTTAAAACTATTGTATGATTACCTTGAATATAAATTGCATTCAATATAATTGTAGGCGCATATGGATTTACCAACCAATTACGCAAGATTACACTTCATATCTTAAGATGTAACGTACTAAATGGAGTTATCCTACATCTGCAGTATTACCATTATGTAATAAAACGTAAGTAGGCTACTTGCTTTGTTAACT
Source organism: Prosapia bicincta (assembly GCA_036971475.1). NCBI lineage: Eukaryota > Metazoa > Arthropoda > Insecta > Hemiptera > Cercopidae > Prosapia > Prosapia bicincta. The sequence continues at coordinate 22,201,692 of JBAIZL010000001.1, read as the reverse complement.
CTTATTTCATAGTTGTAAATTGTTGAAGGACGTGAGCGTCAGTTTTTTATTTCCTTAATGACTAATAAAAAAATTCTATTCACGAAAGGAAAATTTCAAAGGTTCGCTCTCAAAATTACCAATTACTAGTTTTTAAATCAGACTAGCTTCATCAGACATAGGCTTACACTACATATTTTAACCACAGGATCAGTTGAAGTTAACGATAGGCTCCGTACAAAGAACCAATCAACAATAAAGATAAACTATTTAACAAATCCATCATTAATATTCACAACAAATAATAACTCCCTACTCAATGGCGTTATATTGTATACATAATCAAAATTGTATAACTTATAGTTTAATATTTTACCAAGTTTAAAATGGTTTCTTGAAGTGAATTTGTATTTACAAAAAACTTATTTTTTCCTCCTTTACAAAACACCCCTTTATGGGGAATCACAAGAAGAATTGTCTTCAAATCAGTTATAAATAGTTAGCACTTAATTCCAATTAACTGTTAAAACTTGTAGCACGAACTACAATCAATATATTATGTTATAGGAGTAAAGAAATATTTCAAAAATAAAAGAGACCTACAACTTTTTAATTCATTATAGAGTCTTGCACTTTTTCTTCCTCGAAAGGAGTTAATTTGCGTTAGTTGACGAGTTTCAAATATCTGAGATATATCAGGACTCATTGATATATATGGACAATATATACTTAATACATTGAGACCATATGAAACACTTCGTAAACGTTTTGTAAAAAAGGCAGACGATTTCTGTATTCAGGAAGGGGTTTACTCCTTAGGATGAAAAAAAGGAAGGAGAAAAACTGAAGACTAGGTAAAATAAGAGAAGAAAGAGAAAAGAAAAAAGAGATAAAATTAAGTAAATGATACAAAAAAAGAAAAAAATCCATATGGAAGAAAAATAAAAATAGGAAAAATTAAAATATGTTTTCTCTTATTCACTAAGATTGTAATTTTTAATCTGAGAAAATATGAGGCAATAGGGATGCAATCTATTTATGAATATGAAATCCCCTGTTGGAAGGGCTATGGAAAGATGTTTTATCCTAAAGGCAGGAGGTTATATATCACTTGAAACAGGTAATTTCTCGGAGGAAGACCTGTTTCGCAGAGAAAGAGAACTGTGTACCCAAAATGTTAAAGTTGGAAAAATTTTAAATCTAGAGGTCCATAATTTATTATATTATTGCATTTTTATTTCATAAACCTAACTACAGCGCTATTCACAAAATAATTTCCTCTGAAGAGCAAAATAATGGTATCATGAAATGAAAAAAATAAACGTAACAATGCATCTTCCTGCAATCATAAAACCTGCATTATCTCGCAAGACTTCACGCACTGAGTAAACAATTCATCCGTTGGCCCCAAAATTTAACTATGCTAAGTTCTAGCCTTAGAGCTGTTACGCCACTGTCCTTGGTAACGTGGAAAGTGTACCATTATGCCGTTGCATGATTGGGTTTACCAAACAATAACGTATTTCACCCATACACTAAGTTATTATGGGTGTTGTGGACAGCCATTGCTTTCTCAGTGCGACAAGGTTAGGCTAAGTACGTTCTCTGTACATGCTATAATAGGTCTATTTGGTTGGCAATACAGCTTTAGTTTCGAGTTGTATTATTCATGCAGGTTGTAACACAGGTATTAATATTGTGTCTATGCATTTGATGTTTAGTAATGATGTAAAACTTATCTCACTGCTTACAAATGCTGCAAAACGGTGTTAAATTGACCAACTAAATGACATTTTATTTTCCTTGCGTTGGGAAAGAGTAAACACATGTTGCAATACAGCCTCGTAACTTTATATAGAGGTATTATTTTAATATCGTAATTGATCTTTTTAAAAATATTTTCTTTCTCTCTCTCTTGATATATATATATATATATATATATATATATATATATATATATATCACTTACACTTTAATGTATTTAGACAAGAATCTTACTTCATATATTAGCGCTTCAATTTAAGACAGTTATCAGTGGTCCTTTTTGAGCATTAAGAGACTGTAATGTAGAAATTAGAGAGACAAAGTTTCTCAAGAGACAGTGTGTAATTAGAAAACAAAGTCTTCAAAAGCTCGAACATGTGACCGCTGTAACGTACATATTTATACAGAAGAGCCTCGAATATTCGATGTAGATGGGACCGAGACTAAACTGAAACAATAGAAGTTTTAATGAACCCTTATACTTAAAAAGTTTGTAGAACTTTATATGAACATTTCTTGGAAGGCCGATTCATTTCCTTAGCATACTGCATGGTTGTAATCATTTATTGGATGTCCGATTCATCTCCTTAGCATACCGTAGTGATATAAACATTTCTTGGAAGGTCGTTTCATTTTCTTAGCATACTGCATGGTTGTAATCATTTATTGGATGTCCGATTCATCTCCTTCGCATACCGTAGTGATATAAACATTTCTTGGAAGGTCGTTTAATTTCCTTAGCATACTGCATGGTTATAATCATTTATTGGAAGTCCGATTCATCTCCTTAGCATACCGTAGTGATATAAACTTTCTTGGAAGGTCGTTTCATTTCTTTAGCATACTGCATGGTTGTAATCATTTATTGGATGTCCGATTCATCTCCTTAGCATACCGTAGTGATATAATCATTTATTGGAAGTCCGATTCATCTCCTTAGCAAACCGTAGTGATATAAACTTTCTTGGAAGGTCGTTTAATTTCCTTAGCATACTGCATGGTTGTAATCATTTATTGGATATCCGATTCATCTCCTTAGCATATCGTAGTGATATAAACATTTCTTGGAAGGTCGTTTAATTTCCTTAGCATACTGCATGGTTATAATCATTTATTGGAAGTCCGATTCATCTCCTTAGCATACCGTAGTGATATAAACTTTCTTGGAAGGTCGTTTCATTTCTTTAGCATACTGCATGGTTGTAATCATTTATTGGATGTCCGATTCATCTCCTTAGCATACCGTAGTGATATAATCATTTATTGGAAGTCCGATTCATCTCCTTAGCATACCGTAGTGATATAAACTTTCTTGGAAGGTCGTTTCATTTCTTTAGCATACTGCATGGTTGTAATCATTTATTGGATGTCCGATTCATCTCCTTAGCATACCGTAGTGATATAATCATTTATTGGAAGTCCGATTCATCTCCTTAGCAAACCGTAGTGATATAAACTTTCTTGGAAGGTCGTTTAATTTCCTTAGCATACTGCATGGTTGTAATCATTTATTGGATATCCGATTCATCTCCTTAGAATATCGTAGTGATATAAACATTTCTTGGAAGGTAGTTTCATTTCCTTAGCATACTGCATGGTTGTAATCATTTATTGGATGTCCGATTCATCTCCTTAGCATACCGTATGACTAAAAACTAAAAATATTCATTGGAAACCCGATTCCTTCATTTGCATACCAGATTGAAATGAACATTTCTAGGAAGCCTGACTCATTTCTTTAGCATACCATATTAGTATAAAAGTTTCTCTTAAGCCAGACTCGTTTCGTTTGCATAACATATTGATTAAACGTTTTTCGGAAGTCATACGTCTAAAGGAGCTGTATGACTATAAACATTTTTTGGAAGCCCAATCCGTCAATTTCTTTCAAAATGATAAAATATGCTCAAATAGAAATTCTCAAATGTAACGGAAGCTCGAAATATCGGGACTCGCATTATCGAGACCACACTATATATATATAGATCTATACCAATATAGATTTGAATTTTATAAATATTGATTTCCGATCTTATAATTTATGTAAACTGTAAAAAACGTAAAGAGACATGATGCTTCCTTTCTCACTAAGCGATCTTTATATTTGTTTTTACGTATAAAATGTTTAAATAAGTAACTTCTTTCCTTTAATTAATTATAAAGAATTTGCTTTGATGCTTAAGTTAATAATTTTTATTTCGTTTTATGTCTTAATGCAATTTTCCGTAATTGATTATTTGCTCTACATACCAACGTTTGTAGATTCAGTGACCTTTCGCTTAATATATGTGTCATGTTTATAGAGATTTAAGTTTAATCTAGCAATTCCCTGGGAGAATACTGTGATTAGTTTAAGAACAATGCGTTAAATCACTTTACGTAAGAACAGTGCTTTAATAAACTGCCTTCTTAATATGTGAGAACAGATGTTTGAATAGTTCGTTAATAATAGCTATACGGAACAATGTATAGGTTTGGTATCTATGGGCTTGGACTTGGTAGTAAAGTTTATTTAAATATATATTTAGTTTAGACCCTAAATAGAGTCTATAGTGGGATGAAGTTTCTTAGGATTAGTGTAGAACTATTTGTAGGAAAGCTTCAAGGTCTTGTTAAAGGCCGTTTTGTTCCATTACTTTCCTCTCTACTCATCTTGAACAAATAGATGATATTTACCCACGTTTTTTATTTCTGGGTAAATAGAATGTAATATAATACAAACGTTTCCACTTGCCTCCGTTTAGATTAATTATACAATACTAGCAGAGTACCCGTCTTTCGTACGTCGTTGACAAATATTTGTATTGATTTAATTTGTATTTCAATTTGGGATGAATTTAATTTACTGAAATTAAATTCACAAAAATATATAACTATAGTTTATAAGCCCACTGCTAAGGGAGTTTCCAAGATCAGTGGGGCGGGGCCCTGATGGAATTTCTTAATAGAAATAGGCCTATGTGTTAACCAGGGACCCTAAGAATGTCCATGTAAAATTTCAGGCATTTATTTCCCGTTCCCACGCATTCGATTTTAGGGGGGGGGGGGGTTATACCGGTAGAAAGTCAGCAGGAATGAAAAAAAAATAATGGAAATTATCGCTCAAGGAAATAAATACCATTTTTATCAAATTAAAGTTGGGTAAAACATTCAGTGTGTAATACTATGAAGTACTATGTCCGCGTATCAACAGCGCGCGGTACTACGTATACATTAGTTTAAATATAACTATTAAGTCTCCAGTTACGATAGATTTGGTTGTAATTTTATACATTAATATATACCTTTATTAAAATAAACCTTTAAAGTGTTCAGTCAGGATAGATTTGGTTATAATTTTATACAACATTATCTAATTAGACGTTTAGTTCCGCCGAGTAATACTTCGTCACGTGATATCTATTATAGCCTTACATGTGTACATTTGGTTAAACGTGTAAAACTACAACCAAATCTATCCTCACTGGATACTTTATATATATATATATATATATATATATATATATATATATATATATATATATATATATATTAAATTAACCTTCCGTGGCAATAACAAACAATAATTTTCAATATAGCTTCAGGACATGTTTTTAATTCACTTTATATTCATTGAGGGGGGGGGGGGGGTAATGTGCATTTTTACCATAATTATTAGCATCACGTTTGGGGGGAATTACTATTTTCCAAAATTATAAATTTTTGGGGCTTGTGTGAGTGTTTACATAATTTTTTTCGTATCTTTGATGATTTTCTATGTCGTCCGGTATATTTTTTTTGCTAAAATCGAACACGTGTCTTGAAAACCAAGGAGAGGAAAAACATCTGCTTTTAACACAACATTTGTAAAGTATAGCTAGCCTCGAAAGATCAATAGCAAGCAATCACAAACAGTTACTATCAGCTGTTTAAATGAGTTAAGTGACTGTTACAGGTGATTATCAGCTGATTAAGCCAAGTTAAGTATTAAATGCAGTATAGATAATTGAGTGTTAAGGGGTTCTCAAGGCCCATGGGGCAGTGCCCTGACGGAATTTCGAAATATAAATAGGCCTGTGCATTAACCAGGGGCCCTAATAATGTCCATGTAAAATTTCAGCTCAATGGGTAAAGTAATTTTTACACACACACTCACACACGCGATTAGATTTGTATATATTAGTATAGAGGAATTAAATATTCACCTTAATCGAGGTACTTTGGTGTCATATTGTGGATCCGCAGTTAGCAAAATCGTAAGCAGAGGCTATTTTATAATGCCAGCACTCACCCGAGCTTTGACTACTTCATTTGACGTGGTTTGGCGCCATGAACAGCGTTATAGCACCGGTGATCTCCAATCATATGCCCAATCAGGAATTAACGCGCCCAAAATTAACACGTGAACATGATAGTATAATGCAAATGATAAGTGTCGGAGTTGACGGGGAACTTCTTCTTGAATGGTCAAAAACAAAATGGAAAAAAACATTTTTTTTATGAGATTGATTATGGCAACGGTTAGAACATAAAACGATACCCTTAGCTCTGTATTGCCTTAACCTCTGAATACGTCTATGGAACATATACTTACTTTTTTACCCATTCCTCACCCGTGCAGCCTCAATGTGCCACAGCAAAGTACGGTATGGTGTCGTTAGTATATACCTAACAGAGAACAGTAAGTGTTTAGTACCGTAAATGTTTACCTACACAGACTACAATAACTTCAGGGGACGTTGCATCAAAAAGGGACCCTCATCACAAGAACATAACATTTTTGTAACACATTTTCAACATCAACTTTTTGATATAGATTTAAAATATACTTCAAATGGTTACTTTATAAATATCGTAGCTTATTATTACGGGGTTGACGTTTTTTTAATTTGAAAATTTGTTGATTGGGTTGACTTTTGCAGCTTCTGCCATGCAACCCACACCTAACCTCTCACTTTAAAAGAGGTTTGCCTTCTACCCCTATTAACCAATACACCTCGCAAATAGGTCCTGAGATACATGTCCAAGTTGTGGGTTAAACACGCTAATACTTCTCTGACTATTTACAAAGTGCATAGTAGTGACAAAAAAACGCCTTGAAACACAATTAGAGGTAGAGGGTAAGATAATAGAACAAGTAATGAAATTGAAGTACCTGGGCATCACTCTCCACATAACGTAAGTTTGGGTACAAAGTTAAAGGTAGAAATAAATAAAGCAATCAATAATGCAGGATGTTTTAATAATTCAATATAGAAGAATATAAATATATAGAGAGAAATCAAAGCAGAATTTACATAGAGGCTTGGACCAATAATGACACATGCTGCGGAAATACGACTAAGACACAGCAAAGGCAATAAGAACCCTGAAAAAAGAGGCAAGACAATCCTAAAAAGAACTGATGAGAACACTCAGGGACAGATATCAAAAATACGATGGAGATACGAGGTGAGAAACATTAATGAATCAAAGGCGAAAAGAAAACAGGAATGAAACGATCATATGAACAGGATAACTGAAGATAGATTAAATAAAACAGCCACAGATTACTCGCCAGTAAGAAAGCAATCAATGAGAAGAACTAAACATTGATGGAACGACCACCTACAAAAGACTCAATGAAATGTAGGCAGACTAATGTCCATATAAAAGAGGATAAAGAAGAAGACTAGTTGCAAGTGGTTTCAAGAATAGAAGAGGAGAGCTCTTGTAAATATTATCAGTAGTTTAACTAAATAGATATAATTGTACAAACAAAGTACACCGAAAAACTAATTACAAATTAAATTGTCTTCTCTCGGTCTACCGCTGTTAGATTTGTCTCTAATAGGAATGTTTTATGTGAGACTGGAAGTCGATTCGTAGTAGACAAAAGCTTCACTCTACCAGGATTCATCAAACACTAAGACCATTTCTAGATAGACAAGGTTTCAGTTATGTGTGCAAGTTTTTGTAAGACTAATTGTACATAGCGTTGTTACGGCATCGGGTCTGATCACTGCTTGGATAATGCACTTGCTTTCGCCACTCCCCTCCTCACTTCTATAAGGTAACTTGTCAGCCTCTATCTTCACTTTTTTTGGCGTCGAGGCCTTCCGAAACTATTCATCTGTTCAATCTTTGTCTCATTTCCTCTTGAGTTTCATTTACACCTAATCTTAGATCGACATTATCGACCTTGCTGTTTCTTTTTTCAGGCCGTTTGCCTTCATCTATTCATTCGGGATTCTTTCACCTGTCAGTATGCTGTCAGTCTGTTTGTATTAGTGAACGTCAATTGCTATTTAGTGAAGAGTTATAGATCAGTTTTTTTATTACTGTCTTTCAGTTCTGTCGATAATTTTCATTTTTTACAGCTATTTTTAAATTCTTAATTTTTTGTTGCTGACGTTTTACTGACAAATATTTAGTAGCTCTAATTTGTTCACGCCAGTCAAAATATAATCTTTTTCTAATCATTACTGTCACTATATATAGCCTACTGTAAAAAAATTGACATGAACTAAATAATTACAATAATACTAACAGCAGTCTTACTTAATATTTTGGCTGTTGAGCTTCAAAATTGTGTCACTATGTTTTCAAGCTATTTAAATTGCTAGTAATTGTTGTGTGAGAGGAATAACTAAAGTGAAAACTTTTAAAGACTTCACTTCATCATTTGCCTTGCGAGATTTTTCTATAGGTTATGTTGCTCTCTATTTAAAGTGACTTATTAGTTAAAATATTTTTTATATATAAAAATGTTTTGTCGGTTTGTGTACGCTTCAAAAACTCGAAACTATCTGCAAGGATTGAGGTCAAGTTTTGACACGACATACGACCCCTTGCAAAGATTGTTTTTGTCTATTCTTTGCGCCAGTAATTCACCCAAGACTGCAAAACAGCTTTTTTAAATGTCAGCTTTGTACCAGCAGCCACGCCATGTGACGTAAGCAAGGGGACCACTCGTCATGCTAACGAACGACAACCACAGTCACATGTGAAACATTACCTGTTTCTAATTGCATTGTTTATTAACAAAACAAAAGTATGAATATGCATCCAATACATATTAATATATAATCTGAATTAAATATACACCTTCATCAAGTACTTTTGTGTGATTATGTGATCGAGCTGCTCAATTTGCCAATCATTAGTAGAGGTTATTTGGGAACTCCAGCCCCTACCAAATGCGTCGGCTGCTTCATTTGATATGGATTTGCGCAGTGAACCGCGATACAACAGCAGTGATCTTCAGTCACATGTCCAATCAGGCATTCCCAAATTAACTCGTCAGCATAAGGGCCATTTAGATCACATAATGAAAATGATAAATGACTCAGTTGCAGGGAGCTTCTTTTTGGATGCTCCAAGAAAATCTGAAAAATCATTTCTTATCAGATTGATTCTAGTAACGGTTCGATTTTTAAAAAATGACAGATGTTGCCTCTGAATTATTGCAAAATAAACTTTTATGAAACTTATGATTTGTTTTGTTCCTCATTTCTCATCCAAGCAATCAGAACTTGCCACAGCAAAGCGTGGTAGGTTACAGCTAGCTATTTATATATATATATATATATATATATATATATATTAATAAATTGAATAATAATACAATAATAATAGATTATAATGATATATTTATATTTCAATTTTTTCAAGTAAAAACGTCATTAGGCGTGTCTAAAGGGATTATAAAACCAAGTATATTGGAATTCCTTAAACATTAAGTTTTAATAATAAATACAAAAAACCTCTTAACCACAAACTTTCTTTATTTTACCTTTATGTACATTTCAGTTACCAAGTAACCATCCTCAGAGGGATAACATACAAAGGCAGTCTTTGTAGAGTCTTTGTATTTGTATGTTATCCCTCTGAGGATGGTTACTTGGTAACTGAAATGTACAAAAGGGTAAAATAAAGAAATTTTGTGGTTTAGAGGTTTTTGTGTATTTATTATTAAATTCAACCACCGTATATTCCTAATAAATAGTAAGTTTTAATGAGAAAATTTTTTAACATACAATATCAAGAGCACAGTGGTACAATATATTACAATGAAAATACTGGAAAGTACCCCAATACCAACAAAATAATAATAAATAACAAATAAAACAAGTTACTTAAGATTAAACCCTAAAGTAACTTGTTTAATTTGTTATTTTTGATCATTTTTGTCGTATTGGGGCTCTTTTTAATATTTTCATTCTACAATTTTTCAACACCTAATTAACCTACCGACTAGACTTTTCATTCAGGTTTACTTCTGTAGGCCATCCTTAGGACTATCGCATTTTTTATTGGAAATACTGTGGAGCGTGTTTTCATGATACTGTTCACACATCGTCAAAACATTAATTATCTGCTCTCTTAAACGACTTCAACTGATCGAGTCTGTATGCGACATAAATATTTTAGTTTTATAATATTAGCAATAGCGTTTTCGAAAAGCATATTTAAACAATAATAATTGTATGATTTCAGGAAAATTAATTATAGGTTTTATATTGTTTGTTTTATTATTCTAGTAAATTTTGTTTTGTTATATTTTTTTTGTAATTTCATTATAATTTTTATTTCTTTCATTTTTATTTTATATTTGGTGGCTTAGATTTTGGTTTTGTCTTTTTTTGTCACTTAGGTGTAAATTAACTATAGCCTACTTCATGATAAGGAGTTAAATACTGCAGTTTTGTTTCGTGGTGTGTTATTTGAATTACGTGATAGTTTAAGCTTGTTTGACCAAGTCTTCTATGTATGGAATAATGTATTGTGGTTTTTAGAATAAAATCAATTCAAAGGTAACCCTTGATTAAGCAATCTAGCAAATTACAATAAACTTGCGGCGTGGTCAGATTTTTCCTACAAACCATTACTTTAGCCTTGCCAGAGTGACGGTATCCAATAACCAATTCCAAGCGATTAATTACACTTTTACTGCAACAGTCAAGTGCAGAGTAAAAGGCGAGAGAAGGGTTTTCCTAGATTACTGCAGCTGTTCCCGCTCACTTTGGCTCTTGACGGAAGCCGATGATTTGACTAGTGCAGTTATTTCCGTTTCATTGTTTCTTTTTTTAATATAAAATAACAAGAATTTTTTAACATTAATTTTTAAAATTTCTGAAAAAGAAATTTGAATGCTTTCTACGGGCTAATTAATATAACAATATTATTAGTGAAAAATGTGCACGAAATAAGTTTAGAACGAGACATTGCAACAGGAGGGAATATAGAAACAAGTCGAGGCGTTCTGTTCTAAAATATTTACGACAAAAACTGATTCAACTTCCGTTTTTCAATCGACGCAGAACGTTGCCAATTGACTTGCATTTAGCATATCTTCTTGAGTATTTTCTCTGAGCGGAACTTCAAATAAAGCCGAAGTATTTGTTCGGGCGGCACTTCTACTTACCAAAACCATCTAAGTACCGTCACCAGGTAGATGACTACTTCTTGTAGCCTAAGTCCGAGTACCCATTCTAAGGGTCCGACCTTTAGGTAAGCCCAAACGAGAGTTGATAAAGGGCAGATTACACTACTTGGACCAAACCAATCAAAACGATATTCTGATGGTACGGTCCCCTAGAAACTGATGGACAACTGGGTCTCCTAGAAAAAAAACATATTATTGAGAAACGTTTGTAAGGTTCTATTTCGGTACATCTAAAAGAGGGAACAAAACCGTAGTCAAGTGGTAGGAGACTTTTATCTTCCCAGAAGCGTGGCATTGGACCAGTTTAGGCCTTACATTTACGCCCTTGAACATATTGGTACCACGGGACTTGCATCAAACCCCGCGATCCTGGTGACGCAAGTCGTTTTTGAGAGCAGTTGAGAGTTTGAAGCTAGACACTGTGTGTGGCAGAGGGATCTTTCGATATAGCTTGTCCCTCGCAGTCTATTTAGCAATGTGGAGTCAATCGAGAATCGTCATGGGCTAGATAGGCCGGCTATATTTAATCGAAAGACAATTCAGTTATAACTGGTTGAACTAACAAGAGCTGATGGTTTTATTGTTTGTGTTAACATTGTGCCAAAAAGAAAAGGATTACAAAAGGATGTTAAAATATATTTTAAAAATATGTCACAAGTATTAATTTAAGTGCGCTACATAATTAAAATATTTAAAATTCTCTAAATCAAAGGTTATGCATTGTTTTAAAACCTTTTCCTAATAATAAGATGCAGAATGTTTTAGTGAGATATTTAAGTAATTAGTTTTTTTTAAATATTAAAATAATATTCAAGCCCAAAATTAAGTTTTTTTCATTCTCACAAAGAAAATTCCCTAATGAAAGCAAATGTGACCAAAGAGTTTCCTAAACTCGATAACTTATATAGTTAAAGAGATAACCTAAATCGAAAAATGATTATCACGAGTTTTAGGAATTCCATCAGTGATGTGTTCAACTCGTCAAACCCATAAAATTAATGTCATTGTAAATCAATACTCAGTTATATACACAAGCATTAGGTATGTCTAATTCATTGATGCCAAGTCAGTACATGATTATAACGCCCCTCGTAACATAAATGAAATGCGTGCAGTATGGAATTAGCGACAGCTGAATGCAGTTTTATTTTATTTTTAAAGCAATATTTCGTTCTCTCAAGGCCAAACTCCTGACGATGAAAGCCCTTTGGCACTTACACTTTGCATAATCTGCAGATTGTTGAATAGAAATCGATATGCAAATCTGCGCCTGAGGCTGCTTATGATCGGTCGCACCTAAGGACGAGTAAAAACTTTCATTCAGTTACAAGTCACAGAGTCAAGTGCACCTGGCCAATGATTCGTTTTATGGCTGATATTAGACCTAATTAACTGATGGTCAAGTGGCGCGTTCTTGGGCGATCAGACCACATTTTTACCAATCCCTAAAACTCGCAGTAGGCTAAAAAGTTTCGAAACTTTTTTAACAACATTTTTTTGCATTCATTGTGTTGTATACTGATTTTAAATTTCATTTAATATAGTGAAACAAATTTCGAATTTTTAATTTATAATTTGAAAAAATATTTTAACACACATAAGAACAACTTACAAATATCATGTTAAAAAAAAATTAGTTTTTCCTTGATCGTACTATAAAAATGAAAAAATAAATTAAACATTAATTTTTAGGTTTTGACGTTTTGTCTTTTCTAAGGAACAGTAAAAACATAAATAAAAAAGTAATATAAATAATTTTAAGTACTGACTTTTTTTAATAATTTAAAATTTTTGAGTTTTAAACGGGTAGCTGTTAAAGATTTGTCTTTAGCATCGGTAAATATTAAGTTAGGCTATCCTACCCAAGAGAGTCGTTCAATATCTTATCAAGCAACAAAATATGTATTGATTATTTCGCCGTTCGACAATAACGAATGCAACTGAATTCAATGTCTTAAACTGAATTTATATTTAAATTACATTACAAACAATATGAAACAACTGTAACCTTTTTATTTTTAAAATTAAGTTTAGAAACACATTTTTGAGCGAAATTAAAATAGCATTTATACTCTATTTATAAATGAACTGGAATCTTTTATTTTCCAAAGCGAACCTATAGTTTTCAGTATTATAAAAGTTTTCTCCTGTTTTTTCTCTGATTTTTTCCAAGAGCTCCTACTTATTAGATAACAATGACAGACTATTCATCCTGTCTTCTCCATGTGTGGATCTCATTTATGTTTGAATTCTTTCAAATGCCGCCAAACCTCTTTCGACCGACACAATAGCTGAGCAATAGTTCTTCAAGTTAACTATGAGGTATACTTCATTTAAAATACTTTGGAAATGGTCTTTCTTGTGAAAAATATATTAACTTCCCTCCCTTTTATTAAATCCTTATAAGGATTTTTGCATTGAAAAGTAGTGTTTCCATGCATAATACTCAGTTAATTTATAAGACATTGTTGGTTAAAAATGGGGTAAATTTTATGAGCCTGGGACAAAAAATTCTCAGAAAAGAGTTTGTCTTTAGAGAAAGCCTTAAAAATTTGTGTTTTTAAATGTCCAAAAACTCCAAATTTTCTAATGACGAGTAGCGTCCTTAAAAGTCCCTTTTAAAACTATTAGTAATTTTGTAATATCCTTCTATTCGAAATTACTAGTTGACTGATCTCCGCTGCCGAGGGGAACCGGAAAGAGCCGAACGTACAATATACACAACATTCGGAAATAAGACTTACCATAACTACACTTGGAGAGTAATTAGTGGTGGGAGTGAGAGAGGGGTATTTAGTAAGGCAGAAGCATCACTTAATTAGATTACAATAGTGAATCCACTGCTTAATCATGGCTAGTTTTCGTCTTTCTTTTGACGCATTATGGATGATTTTGCAACTTTTATTAGTTTTTTAAATTTTCTTAAAAAATACATAAATTTAATTTTAAAAATTTCGGTTGATCCTCAGTTCTATATATGACCGCATGCCTCGCCTCGTTCCTCTCCGATGTCGTTCATCTTTAGCAACTCAATCACCCGTCTAATGCCTTTATTGTGAGATCCTCTCCGACCTTTGACGACCCTCTCCGGCGTTGAACGCTTTCAGTTCCTCCCTCTTCTGACTTAGGCCTCTAACCCGAAATCTTGTGATTCTACTTTGTAGGAACCGATTAAATGGTAAATTTCCTATGTTATTTAGCCTACATATGAATCTGTATCGTTGTTAAATCTTCTGTAACTAGTCAATTCAATGACATAAAACACAAGACCAGTCATCGGTTAGGATTAATAAAAAATTTTAATAATTGGATAACAATTAACTGTTGATGAATGTTATTTCTTTTTGTTAGTAGATTAACATTGGATCTGGTCCATTTTGAGGGAAGAGGTTTTGAATAATTAGAACGTAAAATAAAAATCGTATTGTCCTTCCTGCAATAAGAAATAATTTCTAACAATGAGTTTGTGTATTACATATGATCTGATTTCCTAAGCCATCTGCTTTTCCTATTTAAACATCTTGAAAATGAGAAACAGTTTTTGCTTTATTTTATTTGTTTAGGACTGTGATTAGGCTTTGACGATTTGACTGAGTCATTTTTAATGTATGCAATTATATTAACCTACGATAAAGGAGGCTTTGGCCCTGAGGGGATTATTTAGGTAAAGTTTGTTTTACTTAACAGCTGATTTTATTGAGAAACTGATTCTCACTACTAAGTATAACACTTACTTTACACTTATTTATTTTCAAAATAATTCTATATTTGTAATTAGAAGGAAAACTATCAGCTAGATGTTCACTGATGCAAATAGTTTATATGTTTTGTTTTAGTTGAAAATATTCACACTAATTACTGTTTTAGTTATTATTGGCCTATTACATTCTGATAAACGCACAGCCATCTTCATAGCAATTGGTTGCAACTATTTTACTTTGTAAATATATTATTGGATTGTTTAAAAATTTAACATAAAAAATTGTATAACAACATTTTTTAAAAACACACATAAAAAACGCCATTAAATATCAATATTATTGTTTAAACAGTAGAATAATGAAGAGATTCAGAAATGTATTTTCTTGGAAAAACCGTTACTAAAATATAACTGGGCTGTACCTTTAAGAGTAACACACTGTGAGGTTTATTAAAACAAATCTGTTCGCTCGACTATGATGTAACGATTTTTGTAACCATAGCGACCAAATCATCGACGAAACATTATTACAAACACTGCCAGAAAATTATGAACATCGCAAAACATTACTGAGAACATCGTCGTGGACTTATGAACAACGCAAACATCGACGAAATATTATTTCGAGTATCGGATACTTATGAATATAGGAACATCGGTTGCGAACATCGCTGGATAATTTATGAATTAAGATTATATATATATATATATATATATATATATATATATATATATATATATATATATACACACAGTAAACTCCCGATTATCCGAGTGCGGATTAACCGGTTTGCGGATTATCCGGGGTCTGCCATTGTTGCCATTGTTTTACAAATAACCAATTTTTATTCCAATCATATTCATGTGTTTAAATTTCCAAAAGGTGAATTACGATGTAAATACATATAAGGCTTAATAGAAGTTAAGATGAAGGGAATATATATGTAAATATGTACGTACTAATTTTTACATTGAAAGGGAAGCATCCCGACGCGAACCAGCGAAATAAAAGAGGCGAGCAGACTACTGTATATAAGAGACAATGACAAAATGCTTGGACGCCCGAAAACCTAATGTGTATCATAAGATTGTAAAAAAATGTCAGCTAATCTCGGCTATAAATAGTCTAGGACGTGACATACGCATTATCCATGTCTGTCATATACATTATCGATCTTTATGGCTTTGTGACATACGTGACACAAGTAGACACTGTGCGACAAAATGGTTCTCAAGAAACTTAGATCGCACATTAAAACTAAATCAATGCTCACAAAAAAACAGACGAACGTGACAGATTTTTTTGTTAAAAAGTGAAAGTATTATGTGTAAAGAAAATTACAAATGTACATACATACTTACTTTTGACATATACTTATGTACGTATTGTAAATAGTTAGACATATAAATGTACATGTTATAATCCGTCAAATACATCGACATTTTAAATTATTTTCTGTATTTACTTTCTCCTCTGAAGATTATATATGTGAATTGCATTAACCGGGGTCATTATTTGTGTAACTTCTGGTATAATAATCAATTATAGATCGTTTTGCGTATACTTTGTTCATAGCGGATTATCCGGGGAATTCGTTATGCGGCGTTGCCGGGCCACCCTATGCCACGGATAATCGGGAGTTTACTGTATATATTGTAACATTTATAGAATGGGCTATATAATATTATTTAAGAATTGGAAGAATATATTAGAAATAACTCACACAAAATTTAAAAAGAAATTCATTAAAAGATTGGTTAGGTTAAAATTGAAACTAAATTCAGGTAAAAGCCTAGGTTAGTAAATAAGATATTTGAACTGTAAATACATAAAGAAATTTATTGTATCAAATAAAATTTAAAACAAGATAATCTAATAATAGTTATATGTTAAACAAAATTGTAAATATTAGTAACATAGGGCATAAGTAATTACTTGAAGGAAAAGTGAAAAACGATTGTAAACAATGAAAGGTTATGTTCTTTGAATCCAGTCAAAACACACACATTTCGAAATATTTACAAAAGTAAAACACAAAGACACTTCACACACTAATAATAGTAATTAAATAAACACTGGAAGGTTGGTTAAGGATCGGAAAATTGAAACAGTATGTTAACAAAATTAAAACTGGTGAAAATAGTACGTTGACATTAACAGATGTGAAAGTAAACAAATATAAGTCGGTCAGGTGCAGTTTGACTCTAGTGGGAAGGAACGGAACTTCGTTAAATTATAATCCATATGTTCTTTTTTTAAGAGGAAGGAGGCCGCCATATTTGTAACATTTTAAAGGAAAAACGAAGCGTTAGTTAGTTAGAGGCTGGCGTGGTGACGCCGAGGCAGCAGACCTGCCCTGTGCAGTCAAAATTCAATTTGAAAGGAATTAGTCAAAATTATACAGTTTTGTGAGGAAACTTGGCCAGATTAAACAGGAATAAGAAAATTAAAAGATATAGTACAGTGAAAATATAATTTGAAAGAACTAAAACGAATTTAAGTGTGTAAAAAAGTGAAATTTAAAGACAACGGAATTCTACATGTGAGCAAGCAGCCATTCGCCGATATTTATTAAGTTGAGTATATAGCGCTATAAAAATAAACTTTAGTGGACTCTTAGGATAATAGGGAAGTTTAATTTTGTACATTAGAATATCTTGTGATTAATAGTAATAAAAACTTAATCCAGTTCAAATAGTTTAGCCTTTTTGCATATTCAAAATTAAAGTTTTTCCATCGGGAAAATATTTATTAAAACTAATTTCAAAATTTAATATTGTTTTCAAAATTTATTTAATTAACAAAAGAAGTAAAAATATAGCCCATGTTATAAACCCCGAGATTGTAAGAGATCGTAAAATTAGCCAAGGGTATTAAAATTGTGTAACTGTAAAATCAAAAGAAAAAAGAGTTAAACCGAGTTTGTTAAAACTTGTTAAGTTATAAATTTTTGTTCTGTATATTGTTTTAAATGTTGAAATAAGAAATGTTATAATAAAGAATTATGAATTGTTCCTGAGTAAGTTTTTGTGTTTTAACTAGAAATTTGATATATATTATAAAAGAAATATTTAATAGTAAAACATCGTTGTATTGCGTTTGATAAAAAACATTATATTTGGCACACCAACGTGGGGTACGATTATTAGAAAAATAATAATAAAGAATTAATTATTCAGGAGTTTGTGTTTTGTAAATAGAGAAATTAATTATTTTCTCGATATAATAAGAGATAAAATTTATTTAGAGAGATTTTGAAACAAAATTAATTTAGAACTTTTTGTATGAAAAACATTTGAACTGGAAATAGATTTAGAAAAAATTTTCTAAAATTAAACACTGAGTTGAATAGAATCAAGGCTAGGTTTATAGTATATATAAAAATTGTTTATGTTTGTATAATAAGTTACTTACAGATAAAAAAAAAAAAAGAAGAAAATATTATAGGCGAGCTGGTAGTTGTAGGGGACCAGGAAAAGGGACAAGCTTGGAAGTGAAGGAAATAAAAAATGGAAGGCACAGATATGCCAATAGGAAACATTGAGGTAGAGGAAGCTAGGGGACTACCACCTATGCAAACCCAACAGGAACGGGGAAATAATGAGAATGTTGATTTAAGGAATATAATGAGGACTTTAATGGAAATGAGTGTAAACATAAATACAGGGAGAGAGGATGTAAATAGACAATTAAATATAAATAATGAAAAAATAGACAATTAGAAAAGATGGATGAAATAAAAAAAGAATTAGAGGAAAATAGAGACGAAATAAGAGAGATGAAGGAGGATCTAAAAGTAATAAAAGATGAAATACGGGAGGAAAATAGGAAAATGATAGAGGATATGAGGCGACAGTTGAGGACAGAGAATGATACTGTAATAGAGGATGTGAGAAGAGACATAGAGGAGAAAGATAGAGAATTAGAGGAGGAGATTAAGGAAAATTTTGAGGAAACAAATGAAATAATAGCTGATGTGGTAGAAATTAATAAGAAGGAGATAGAGAAAGTAGAAAATATAACAAAGAAAAACACAGAAGAGTTAGGAGAGTTGAAATTAAAGGTGATAGGAGAAAGAGAGATAACAGATGAGCGTTTTAGGAAAGTTGAAGATGATAGGGAGAAAATATTAGGAGAGCAAGGAAGGTTAGGAGATAGAAATAAAATGGGAAAATTAGAAATATGGCAAATAAAAAATTTAACAATTCAAACCGCAACTAATAAGAAAATTGAAAAGATTAATAAAATGAAAATGGTAATAGGAGAAATAGGAGGAGTTAAATATCCGTCTCAAGGCTTAGTGGTACAAGGCTTATTGAGAAAATTTATCAGAGGTACGGAGATGTTAATGAATGTGGAGGCACAACTCGAGTTTGGAAAATGGGAGATGGAATTTAAATATGAGAATAACAGAGAAAATAGAACTTATGAAGCAGATGAAAGATACAATGGAGATGTAAACAGTGTTAAGGCAAGGACAGGCGTGGGGACAAGAAAAGAGTATGGTGCCCACAGTCAGTCGGAAAACTAAGACAATAGGAAACCCAGGAATAGAAATTAAATAGAGGAAACAAGTTTACAGGCATTAATAGACACAGGCAGTAATATGACATGTATCAAGGAGAACTGGAAAAGAAAAATAATAATAAAATAGGAAGGGAGATATTAAATATAGGTGAAGGAAGCAATATGAGTAAACTCTAGGTGATTATATGTATAAGAAAACGTTAGCAGGAGATAAGTTTAAGGGATGGTAACTATATCTACGATAATTTATTGGAAATTTCGTCGAATAATGAATAAAGATAAATATAAATCTATGTTAATAAATATTGAAGCATCGTTGTAATAAATAAAATATGGTAATTGTGTATTTAAACTTCGTCGTATTGTAAGGGAGAATCTGCGTTGATAAATAATGGAACTTCGTCGTATATATTATATATTATAAAAGAAATATGAATCTATGATAATAAATATTAAAGCATCGTTGTAATAAAAATATGGTAATTGTGTATTTAAACTTCGTCGTATTGTAAGGGAGAATCTGCGTTGATATATATAAGTATTAAAACAAAATTTATATTCGTTGATATAGGGACAGTGTAATCGAAGGAGCTATAGATATGATCAAATAGAGGATATAAGATTGCAACCTTTAAAAATATTAGATGTTTAACTTCATACAAAATAAACTGAGATGATATAAGGAAATAATTGAACTGGATGTGAGATTGGAAGGGGAGATAAAATACTAACTTAGAACTGAGAGTTAGATGAAGCTAAAAGCAAAATAAATATGAGATCAATAATAAACAAGGAATAAACAGAAATAAGGGAAAGAGAAATGTTATAACCAGTTTGACCAAATCTAGACATACTATGACTCGGATAGGATGGGATTTAAAGACACGGTATCAGAGAATATGTGTTAAATAAATATTGAATCAGACTTATGATTGGAAGGTTTCCAATTGTAAAAAATATTAAAAAAAATATATATATATATAATTATGGAAGGAATTGTAAATACCAGAACATGATTTATTGTTACTATATGTTAGAATGGTTAAAGAATTGTTGATTGAATGTAGTTATAAGTATAGTGTATTGTTAGAAGATATGTTAAGTAATATGTAGCTTGAAGTGTTCAGCTCAGTATTTGATTGTTAAAGAATTAAGATAAAATTGTGTCGTAGAATTAAGTATAAATGGACGAAAGTGGACAGATAAAGGTATAAATGACTTTTAAGTGGACAATTCTAAAAGTAGTAAAGGCAATGGACGGTAAGTTAGCCAAAGTGTTAAAGTACTTACTCAATAAAAAAATGTGTTCAATTAGTTATTAAATAAAATGTACAATTAGGAAATAAATGTTAATTTAAATTTAATTAAAAAAAAAAATATGTATATTTAAATAAGCTTGTAGAATGTAAAGAATGTGTAATGTAGATATTAGTAATATTTTTTTTAATTTAAATTAAATTAGGGGACTATGTAACATTTATAGAATGGGCTATATAATATTATTTAAGAATTGGAAGAATATATTAGAAATAACTCACACAAAATTTAAAAAGAAATTCATTAAAAGATTGGTTAGGTTAAAATTGAAACTAAATTCAGGTAAAAGCCTAGGTTAGTAAATAAGATATTTGAACTGTAAATACATAAAGAAATATATTGTATCAAATAAAATTTAAAACAAGATAATCTAATAATAGTTATATGTTAAACAAAATTGTAAATATTAGTAACATAGGGCATAAGTAATTACTTGAAGGAAAAGTGAAAAACGATTGTAAACAATGAAAGGTTATGTTCTTTGAATCCAGTCAAAACACACACATTTCGAAATATTTACAAAAGTAAAACACAAAGACACTTCACACACTAATAATAGTAATTAAATAAACACTGGAAGGTTGGTTAAGGATCGGAAAATTGAAACAGTATGTTAACAAAATTAAAACTGGTGAAAATAGTTCGTTGACATTAACAGATGTGAAAGTAAACAAATATAAGTCGGTCAGGTGCAGTTTGACTCTAGTGGGAAGGAACGGAACTTCGTTAAATTATAATCCATATGTTCTTTTTTTAAGAGGAAGGAGGCCGCCATATTTGTAACATTTTAAAGGAAAAACGAAGCGTTAGTTAGTTAGAGGCTGGCGTGGTGACGCCGAGGCAGCAGACCTGCCCTGTGCAGTCAAAATTCAATTTGAAAGGAATTAGTCAAAATTATACAGTTTTGTGAGGAAACTTGGCCAGATTAAACAGGAATAAGAAAATTAAAAGATATAGTACAGTGAAAATATAATTTGAAAGAACTAAAACGAATTTAAGTGTGTAAAAAAGTGAAATTTAAAGACAACGGAATTCTACATGTGAGCAAGCAGCCATTCGCCGATATTTATTAAGTTGAGTATATAGCGCTATAAAAATAAACTTTAGTGGACTCTTAGGATAATAGGGAAGTTTAATTTTGTACATTAGAATATCTTGTGATTAATAGTAATAAAAACTTAATCCAGTTCAAATAGTTTAGCCTTTTTGCATATTCAAAATTAAAGTTTTTCCATCGGGAAAATATTTATTAAAACTAATTTCAAAATTTAATATTGTTTTCAAAATTTATTTAATTAACAAAAGAAGTAAAAATATAGCCCATGTTATAAACCCCGAGATTGTAAGAGATCGTAAAATTAGCCAAGGGTATTAAAATTGTGTAACTGTAAAATCAAAAGAAAAAAGAGTTAAACCGAGTTTGTTAAAACTTGTTAAGTTATAAATTTTTGTTCTGTATATTGTTTTAAATGTTGAAATAAGAAATGTTATAATAAAGAATTATGAATTGTTCCTGAGTAAGTTTTTGTGTTTTAACTAGAAATTTGATATATATTATAAAAGAAATATTTAATAGTAAAACATCGTTGTATTGCGTTTGATAAAAAACATTACAATATATATATATATATATATATATATATATATATATATATATATATATATATATATTTATATAAGTAAATATTAAGAAATATGTAAAAACATAAGTATAATATAATAATTAAATAAATCCAAGACCCTGACGAACCGAACAATATGAGATTATGACAAATAATTAGTTAGATAAGGTATATTTGACTATTATATGTACTAAGTTGTATGGTACACTTTTGTATTTTCTATTGCTTCAACTTTACTTTTGGTACTAACCATAAAAAACTGGGAACAGTCGAAAGGTCATAAAAAGCACATGGTTTTGCGCGATTCATTACAGTTCTGAATTTCTATATTATTACTAAATATGTAGGTTATATCGAAGAGGGTGTGTTCACAGCTTTAGCGTAAAAATCAATTATTAGATTCCTTGTTACGGTTAAAGAGACATATTTAATAATAACAGCCGTCAGATATGTTATATAAATGTTTTCGCGAGGACGTGATCCAAAAGGCTTTTGTAGGCCCGTTACACGGCGACAATGTCACTGCGCATGAGCATAACCGATTGTCACATGATGTAACGCGTGTTTCATAAAACTTTCATTATTTCTGGCGCTAAGGAATTCCACAACATTTTCAACTTAACCAAATGATGTCATTACAGGAAGCGGAAACAAGAAGGCGGCTTTTCTAAAAACAGGTCCGTGAAAGTGACCGGATTATAGTGACTTTAAGATGCGCGGTCTGTAGATCTTCTACACAGTAGATAGTGTGGTAGCTTTCTGTACCGTGACTTCGACAGTCACATTTGGCGTTACATTTAACCTACTTTTTTCTTGGGACATGACGACCTTTAAGTTATGCGAAATGTTTTTAATTAACTAAAACGTTAGAAAATATACACTTTTTGCATTTTTCCAGTCATGTTAAAACTTTCCCTTGGCCTCTTATTTTTTTCATACAATTATACAATTTTAATTTCTACCGTTTTAGGTATCATTGGTTCACAAACCGACTGGATTGCTAAATTAACTCATCTCTAGTTCGGGTTTTTTGCCCAATAGTTTATTTCAGTTACTCTATTATTTAGGCTCCATTACTGTTAGAACACCGTGAAAGCATTTGACAGAAGAGTACATTCTAAAATAGTTGTAAACTTCAAGATATAAAGTTGGCTGTTGTAATCATCTTGATTCCACCTATTATGTTCCTAAATATTTGTTTTACAACTAAGGGAAGAAAGAGTTAATTTTTTCTGTATATAAAGTATATAAACAACCTGTTATAAGATACTTTAAAATATCACATATATAATATGTAACGAATTAGGTAACAAATGTGTAGTAATTCCAGAATGACCTATTATAATAGCTATATAACGAAGAATAATATATTCTCGAGCTATATAACTCGATCAATGTTTAATTATGAAATTAATGTGGACATTACGGTAATCCAGATGTAATCGATATTGCAAATAAAATATATCCGGTGATGCATGAAGACATCAGAAACAAAAAATAATAAACCCGGTGCTGATGCTCCAAAAATTAAACAATTTGGAAAATGCACATATATAAACTCACTCTTCAGCATAAGAAAACTATAAAATTAAGGTTTCCTTATAAACAAACATTTAAAAAATTCAAGTAAATTCCTACTGCAATCAACAGTGAAAAATTTATTTTAGTTACTTTTTATTTTACAATTACTATAAATAATATATATAAATATGACATCACAATATTAGGTCCTCAGTTGCAGAATATAAAGCGAATTTCGTTGAAATATTTTCGCTCTTTAGACACTTTATGGTGTTTGACTATTATTTTTGTTTGTTAGTATTTATTAGCTTTCTTCTTTTTCGTTTCTAGTTTATGAAGGTGATGGTGGTCAATAACTTCTCATTCTATCCAGAAAAGAAGACATTTTCGTAGGTGTAATAACGTAGCCTATACCAAAACGGAAGCACTTGCATAATATTAGGAAATTTGATTTTTTAATAAGTAATCAATCCTTATTGGATTCTTTATAACAATATTGTAATTTAATACAATATAGTGTTCTGTTTTATAAAAAAAAATAATTAAAAAAACTTCTGGCGTATTTTAATTTTTAAGAGTTTAAACATTTTTAATTTTTTATCGTGAGTAGGCCTACAAAGTTTTTATTGAGTTTTTGACAATTTTCCGCATTACTAGGTATGCGAGTAGTACAATTATTTGGCAATATCTTGCGTTACATGTTAGTTTAAGTGTACTTTCCTTGTCAAACGTAAAATTTTCCTTGGCACAGTGAAATATTATACAACGACGTAAGTCACGTTTGCCTGAAAATACGTTACTCTAGTACGTTCCTAGTATGGTATAGTTTTAATGTTATTTGGTTGTTAAGTAAATAGACCGTTTTCAGAATGAAACGAATCAGTAAGTGTACATACCTGACAACAATTTCTGAATTTTACGTGAGGAATGATTAGTTGTGGGGGAAATGAACTTTTCCAGATATGTGTAGACTTAAAATCAAACGTCCCTCACATGTTACAACTATTACGTCTTTCAGAATAATTTTTTTTTAAATAGTTCTAGAAAACCCTTGGGCATTTGAGTTTGATAATACAGGAAAACAGTAAAAACTAACGTTCTGGACAAATGATAGTTCTGATAATTATATTAAGACTAAATAATTAAATGACGAATATACTCAGTGGCAGAGTGATGAGTCTAAAACACAATTATTAACCATCAAATGAAAAAAAACACTTTTTATTAACACGCTTTTGTGCATCACAAAATAATCTCCTAATAACAATTATTGCCCTAAGCTTCTTAAAAATTCTGGTAGAATTCAGGAGATTTTATTTTATAAAATAACATACAAACAAAATTACAACTACAGCGATTTAATTATTTATGTTTCTGACTGAAAACTACAGAGCAGTATTTACAGTTCTTCTATGTTTATTTGGGAATAAAACTGTCATTTCTGAACTGTATATAGGCCTATTTAAGTAATCCATTTATGATAAATGATTAAATACCAGTTTATAGTTACTTGGCAAAATTTATAGTTACCGTTGGTCAGTGGCGCGCAAGGGGGCAGGGGCGATTGTCATCCCCAGGTCCACAAAAGGTTGGAAGGTTTTTTTAAATAACAAATTACTATTATTTGAAATGTCAACTATAGATCTTCATTTCAGACCAGCGATCTAGAATAGTTGTTATATATATATATAAAGCATATAATTCAATGCATATAAAAAGCCAGAAATTTATAAATCGAATTTTGCTAGTCATTGTATTAATAATAATCACGTATTTTCTATTACAGATAATATGATACTTGTAAAAGAAATTACTTATAATAAGTTAATAAATGAACAAATACAAGTCAAATCTAAATCCTATACTATATTCAGTGTTTGTAATGTTGGGGCAACAAAGTAATAGTTTAACAACATTGTAATAAATTTTCAACGCTGTTTGTAGGATCTAGTTGTCAAATGTATGGTTGATTTTAAGTCTTTAGTATTCCTGATGATGTTGGTACTGTTTGCCAACGAAAAGCTTTGAATTATACGTAATTATTCTTGTATTAGCTAATTGTCTTATTTCTTTATTATTACACAAGAATACATATTATAGCAGTCGCGTATCTAAGGGGGGGGCGATGGGGTGATCGCCCCCCCAACCCTCAAAAACTTTGGGTTAAAAATCGACAATATATTATTAAATTATGACTTTCTATTAATTAGACTTTTACTTAAGTTAATTCGTCTTTTATTGTAAATAAAAAATAAAATTTTAATTTTTAATTTGAAAATGTGACACGTTTCCTCGGCATACCCTTGTAAACGTCTAACGTTTTAACAACAGATAGCGCTAGTGAAGCTTAGTCTCGAACATATGATTTTCAATACGTAATTTTGCAAGCGTAATATTCACAGTTGACTCCGGAATTGTTCGTGTTGGAAGAATAACTACTTATATTAATTAATAAACCATTTTTATAATAATAGCTTATTATGAAATTAATAATATTCTCTAGCCATAAGTGTTATAGAAACTGGAATAATTATTTATTAAAAAGTCTAATTTGCTACGAATCTTTATCACGATACCGATTCCTAACGCAACGTAGAAAGAACTTTTTCTGTTCTATGTTTTTACATAGACGCACGCGCCCGTGCGCGCGCGCACACACACACACACACACACATATTATATATATATATATATATATATATATATATATATAATGCATCGATCGCCCCCCCCCCACAAAGCAAGTCGCTGGATACGCGCCTGTATAGTGTATAGGCCTATATATATATATATATATATATATATATATATATATATATATATATATATATATATATATATATATATATATATATATATATATATAAGTGAAAGTACATAAGTGAAAGTGATAAGGTATACAGGAAAACAGTGTTGCATAATCTATATATATATATATATATATATATTTTAAAACAACATAGGTTATTCAAATACAAGAATATTTATTATTTTATATCCAAATAAATAATATATTTTATTTTGGATATAAAATAATAAATATTCTTGTATTTGAATAACCTATGTTGTTTTAAATTATTAAACAAGAAAACATATTTTATATATATATATATATATATATATATATATATATATATATATATATATATATATATATATATATATATATACATACACACAGGCCTGTGTGTATTAGTGTGTGTGTGTGTGTGTGTGTGTGTGTGTGTGTGTGTGATTTGCACGTGCAATTTGCCCTTGCAATCTGAAGAAATTAAAATTTTTATAAATTCGAATTTCAAAAAATTAAATTGTGCTTAGAAAATGTTAAATTTTTTTATATTAAAGAAAATTAAAGCAAAGCAGAGAATAACAGAATTGGCAATATTTTATAGTCAATAATAAAAATTGTAATTAACAAATAAATTTGACAAACCGGGAGTGTAATGGTGATAATTAAGTGCAAGAAAATAACTAAAAAACACTATCTAGTGAACCTGACCACCTACAACCACCATTTACATTTCTAAATAACAAGTAAAGTGTTAACAAATCAATAGTGAAATCATAAACCATAAAACTTTAGTAAATATAATATTACAGAAAATTAAATAAAATAGACATTTTAGGAATGGAAAGAATGATAACGACTTTTAAACATGTTGATTTAAACAAAGCTAACGGAGAGACAAACTACGACAAGAAAAATAAACTGATATAGTTGTTAGACCAAGCGGATGGAAGGGGATGCACGGCGAGGCATTATAAACGTTAGCACAAGGTTATTTTGGGGAGTCCGGATATATAAAAATTTGACTAGTGGCGAACGAAACTATGTCAACTTTCAGCTAGACAAAACAGTCAACAGGCCAGATGGCGTCTACAAGAACATTTCTATCGTTAAACTTATAACGCAAGTTATAAAACGTGATTCGGCAGAATCATATTTTCTACTTCCCAACCTGGATCACCTGTTAATAATAGCACATGGTAAGATTTTATGTATGTGATGATTTTTCATGCTAATATGTATCTTTTCAGCTGACAAAAACTGACATATTGACTTTATAGTCCTCACAATATTAGTTAACAGTAGGGGGTATGTTAGAGCAGAAAGTCAAATCGGTGTGTCGTTGCATGTGCTTAAGTTCATTTAAGCAGTAAGCATGTGCAGTAAGCAGGTGGTTAAGCGTTGGTTGCGAAAGTATAGGGGGGATTCGTTGCAGAGTGTGTGTGTGTGTGTGTGTGTGTGTGTCTGTGTGTGTGTAAATAAATTATGTAAATAATTATGAAATAACATATGCGATATGATGTTACAAAAAAAACTTATTTAAATGTATTTTAGCTTTTGCTTAGAAAGCAAATTGTGTTTTAAATGTAATGTTTTGACTATTTAAATTACTTTCTAAATTGAATATTTTTTTTAAAACACAAACGAGAATTTTAATGTAACCTGTCTTTATTAGAGCGATTAAACAGACAGCCAGTTAATCATAAGATTACAATTGTTAAGACAAACAATTGACTCATCAAGTCACTGTAACTTACCACACGGGAACTTACCACATAATTCAAAAATATCCCCAACCTTGTGTATTCTGAAGAAACTTATTGGGAACTTCCTACTAGCTCTGTAAATGAAACATTATCAACAAACAATAATTTCATTTAAACAAAGCCGGTTTTACACTAAAACAACAAATATTCATGCAACAAATTGTATTGCAACCAGTAATTATTGAGCATGTTACAGATTTTGCCATTGTTTTAAATAGAAATTTTTGAAGAAAATAGTGGTTGGGCCTCCGTACTTTAAATTATATTATTCATACCAAAATTTTTACATATTCTGATAATTATTTCTATGCAAAAGTGTAAAAATTGTAAAGTTTTTACATTTGCTTTACCTGCACAAATTGCTATAAAATTTATATAAAATGCAGACGCAGTACTCCTCAAAAAATCTGTATCGATCATTTTTATTTTTACAAAATACAATATCTCCCTTTCAGATTTTTTCTTTTTTTACCAACCTCTTACATGGGGCATATGTACATACAAAAAGTGGTACTGAAATAAGCAGCCTAATAATTGTTTGATTCCAATTATTTGTATTTTTATAGCTAATTTTTTATTAAGTGTAGTTATTATTACTTAATTTTAAACATTTCAACTATTTTATTTACCATTTGATATTAATTTTTTAAATTTCATTTTAATATTTGAATTGAAATAGGCCACAATGTATATATAATAAGCCCTCTTATATTTACCGCCCCAGGCCTCATTTTTTAAGGCTCCCACTGCAATTGTATCACTTGTCAAAAAAACACTACTTACTGATATTTTTCAGCAGATGCGTTTCACAGTAGTAATTTTAGTAAAAATAACCTCAACATTTACAACACAAAACTGCAAATATATAGTTACTCTGAATGGGTTGTATACATTTCCCATATTCTATACTATGAAGGAAGCTGCAGTTGCTCAATGGTAAGTACCACAACTACTGGAGGAACATTATTTCATTATGTGTTATACAATATCATGAAATATGTTCCATGACCTCTGTATAAATTACTTTGGGGTAAAACTGCAAGGTACGTAAAGTTCAGTTGAGGTTACTTTGTGGTAAAAGGCTTGGAAATTGTGGAGATGTTATATGACTAAGCCTTGCAATACATACTAACCAATTATGCAATTACAAAAAAAAACATTAGATAAAAAATATATTGCATTTTCTAATATAGTAGACCCAACAATTTCTACATAAAAACACTAAAAGAAAACTACTTCACAATAGATAGTTCTATATGAAATCTAAACATTTAGTGTAATAATTTTTCCGACCTTATGGAAATGGCTTGGTATGATCTTATGACTTATTGGCATCATTTTATGACCGAATTTACTTTACTTTTCCGAACTTTACTTTACTTTAAAGTTTGGATAGTCATAAAATATTGTTTAAGTGATTAATAAGATTCACCGAACGTAATGGACTACAAAATTCAAGAATCAATGACAACATATTGATTGCAACTCGAGACATAATTTGTCTTGTATTCTGCACTAGTAAAAAGGTGTAGTTTGTCTAGTAAAAATCACACACAACACATACAATTTTGAAATGGTTTATTTTCAGTTAATTGAAATAAAATGAGATTCCAATAAACAGATAAAAAGTTTCAAACTGTAAACATTGTTCAAGCATATATTTTGAAAGTAGTATTTTTGAAGTAGTAGGTTAGGCTTCATCAATAGTGACAGATTTGAAATGCCTAAGCCTAGTAGGTTAATAGCTTTCACTTACTTCAGTAAATAATTACTTACGATATCATTTTGTAACTGTAATGATATTAAAAATCATTGCATTGATTTGGCATTGATATGCCCCATCAAATATACAAAATATTACTAAACACTTGTAAATGTTTATAAACTTGCCTATAGTAGCACTTACTTATATTTGTTGAAGGCAGCCGTTTCGGGAGATGTGTCCCATTGTCAACTCAGATTGTAACTGAAAGTTGATAACTCATAACTATGTTGACAATGGGACACATCTCCCGAAACGGCCGTCCTTAACAAATATAAGTAAGTGCTACTATAGGCAAGTTTATAAAGATTTACAAGTGTTTAGTGAAAACTAGTAGCCCACGTGAAGATGGAATCAACAAATACAAAATATTAGTAACAAAACAATCTAATTTTGGTCATTTTTTTAAAGAAAGATGGAGTTATAACCTTCCTCTTATTTACTTTTGTTTCTTAAAAGTTCTAAAATATGGTTTTACTGCCAACCAAACATAGTAAAAGAGAGTTGATGAGTTAACCAAGTAGATTTAAAGTTTCTCAGTGAGTTTGTTGATCTAATAAATGTTGGAGTATCATGATTAATGACTGTGCCCACTAGTAGTAGATCTGCTAAATCCTTGAACTTTATATGTGTGTGTTTGGTGAATATCCTAGTTAGTAGAAAATAAAAATGGCCAGGGGATATGAAGTTAGGACAAGGGCAGTGACATGGCCACCTGGTTCACTGAGTAGGGTAAAATATGTCTGAGTGTATAGGGTCACTCATTTGAAATAGACATGTTCTCAAAGGAGAAATTTGTAAGTGAAAATCTAAGTGAGGTATATTTAGAGTGTTGAGTGCAGTGAGGTATCATAAAATCTGTATTTGCATTGAAAGTGTATGTGTTTGTGATTCCTACTCAGTAAGTAATCAACTTTTATTATTTTTTGTATGATTTTATACAGACTTATACAAACAGACCAGGGAGAATGGGAGCAAGAGAATTTGGACTAGAAAGAAAAGTTGAAAAATTGAAAAAAAACAAAGAAACAAACAATAATAATTAAAATGCATAATAATTGAAAATAATAATTCTTTTTTTTTAAATGAATAAAACTTCAGTTTCCATTTTTAAGCTTTATTTAAATGTATGGACTGTTTCATTACAATGCAAATAATTTTTTCTGAATACTGTTTTAAATGAGTGAAAAATATTAACCCAATTTCTTTCATATAGTATCTTTAATTTAAATTTATAAAGTATATAAAATTTACAGATAGTGACATAAAGTTTATTTTATTTATAGATAGTGACATAAAGTTTATCTTGACTTTATAAGAGCAAATTATAGGCCTATTTATTAGGAAAAACTACAGTTATTGACAAATCTCTGAATTTTTTACATGTATTGTATTTTTTAAATGCAAAATTTTAATTTTGTTTTACTTTGTTATTAACATAACCTCTTTATAAAAAGTATTAATCGACTTTTAAAATAAAGTACAATTATGTCTTGAAATTTTTGGAAATATTCCGTTCTCATCAGGTACATAAATTCACCTCTAGGTTGCAGCACCTAACAAATATGGGTTTTTATAATAATTGTGCTGCATCTAAGAAATTATTACATGATTTATGGAATATTATTTAAAATTAATAACACTGTTTTAATTTTGTGATTTATATAAAATATAAAATTCCATTGTCCAATTTTATAAATGAAACATTTCTTCAAATAGAAACTAAAATTAAAAAGGCTTATCTATTGCTTTGACCAGGCGCTCTGGCTTATTTAAACAGTGTCGCCAACAGTGAGAAACCTTATTTTTAAACTTAAAAACTGCATTATTTTACATAGGAGTAAATTAAAATTTACTCATATAATCATTATTTTTTTTCTATATTTTGTTTTTTATTTTACTCTAAACTCACTGAAATTATTGAACGTGAAAAGTCAAACCTTGAGCATTTAACACTTAAGATATTTTGTTTTATAGTTGGTTACACGCTTGGTGTATGTTGTATGTGGCCATGCAATCAGTAAGCTCGTTGTGTGCAGAGATGTTACATTTTGTCTTCTGCTATGACAAGAGACAGGAGTGGATTTATTTTGAAAGTAGGAACCGTTTGTGTACTAAAATATTTTGCACTTCATAAGAGTAACACTTAATGATAGATTATCATTGTGTGGTATTGAATCAATTATGTTTAGTTTTAATAGTTTTATGTCATCTTATCGTGTTAAAAATTAGAAAATTTAAATGTCAAGAAAATCAATACCAATGAGTATGTCATGAGGTCAGGAAGCATTATTAGGTTTAGTTAGGATTAGTGAATTATTTAAGCGAGCTTATTAATGTGATCAAGTGAATGTTTACTTGTATTAGGATGGTAAAGTTAAATGGAGTTGTGCTGCTGTCTGGATTTTGCAAAATTAATTAGGTAAGTTGCTGTAATTTTTGAATTTACTGATGCTGTTATTATAGCCTAATAATTGTTTATAGTAATTTAGATAAGGAAGATATTTTATTATTTATACTTTACTGGACTAAAAATTAATTATAAAGTATAAAGAATTAATTTAGGAATAAAGTTTTGCAATGTTACTGTACTTGCTTAGGTTTAAGAACTTTTTTGTAGTTTTTTTTTTTTTTAAATTATAATATACTCTTTTTGCATTTATCTGAAGATAGAATACTTTGAAATACACTATTATATATTTGTATAATAATTATTTCTATGTTGCCATTTTGTGAAATAAAATATATATTGAAATCTTGTTGCCCTTATAACGAGCTGGTTGTTAATTACTTATTACACTTTGATACCTTTAGTTAATCTGGTCGCAAGTAATATCAAAGTGTAATAAGTTATATATATATATATATATATATATATATATATATATATATATATATATATATATATATATAAAGAACATAAGTCAAAATACAAATACAAGAATTATAATTGAATTTATATGTCTTGATTTTTTAATATTCCTGATGATGTTGGTACTGTTAGCCAACGAAAAGCTTTGAATTGTAAATTCAATTATAATTCTTGTATTTGTATTTTGACTCATGTTCTTTATTAATACACAAGAATACATATTGCGATATATATATATATATATATATATATATATATATATATATATTAAATATGGTCATATGTTTTCTTGTAATATAGTTAATAAATTAAAAATATTTCAAAAACAAGAATACTTTTATTGCATTATTATTCAAAGCTTTTCGCTGATAAATCAGTACCAGCATCTTCAGGAAAATAATTATCTAACAAAACCTTTATTATGTATATATATATATATATATATATATATATATATATATATATATATAGTAAACATATTTTCTTGAGGATTTTATTATTTATAATGATTGACAAAACATTTACATATAAACTTCACAAATTATTAATCTTCTGAACCTATAATTTAATTCAATTGAGAAGAGTTACTAAGACACACACTCAGACAGTGAATTCTGCACTACTGGTCAATTCTGTAAAGGTATCTCTAGAACAAAATTTAATTCCTAAATCCAAATTTGATAAAAAGCACATAAAAAGGAAGATTAAAAATAGGTATTTCAGACCAAATATCCTCTTAACTCTTTTATTTATTTAAGAACTATTCATTATATTTACAGGAATCTAGGAACTAGGCCTTTATATCTATTGCCATAGAAAAATAACAATATTTCTGCTTCTATGTTAGTAAAAACGGTATAAAATATATAAAAAAATGGTTTCCTCTTCTTTGTATTTTTTTGAGGTATTAAAAAGCTATATTTCTTCATAGAGCTTTATAAATATAAGTGATTTTTATCCCTATCATAGACATTAATCTTTATAAAAAATTACTAAATTGTTCTTGTTATAGCAAAATACAATAATTTTGATATACTTGTATTAGTCATCATTTGTTAATTATCCGAAACATTCGATAATAAATTTGCAACAAAATAAAATAGTAACTACCAAAAGTAATAAATTTAAAAAAAATGTTTTTTTTTAAAAATAACTGATAGTTAATTTTTTATATTAATTTAAGAAAACATGTCTAGAATAAGAACACACTTTGGAAATAATATTTCCATGTGTGTGTTACTTATTTAAAATAGTTTTAATAGTTACATCTGTTCATATTTCAAAGAATATATAGATTATCATGCTTTTTTATTCACTTCAGTTCTTTTTTTTGTTTTAAAGCAATCACTCAATATGACTATATTGTTTATAAAGTTCAGCTTAGGGAAATAAACCCATTAGCCTGGTATATAGAAAAGGAACACATAATTCATTCACTGTGGTAATTCTTAAGTAGTTCTACCTTCTGAGGTCAAAAGCCTGTGTTTACTCAACTTGTAAACTTGAAAGAAGGTTTATTACAAATTAGGTGGCAAATTTAATACCAAGTGTGTTATATTTCATCAACTTTCAATTAGACAAGCATATTTTATATGAAAGGCTTGATTTACTAAATTAAACAACAGTTTCATAAGTAAGATGTCATGCGATGGTAACATGTCATTAATAGTCTCCCAAAAGTATATATTATATTCTAAAGATTCAAAATAAATACACCAGGTTCTGCTAATGTCTGTCTCCTATAAATAGTTGTTTTGCCTTTTGTTTCTCTGTCAGTTGCCCTTTGTCATTTGCTATTTTAACTGAAAAAAAGCTATAGAGATTTTTTAACTACATAATACAGTATGTGTTTTTTATCCTGTAAATTGTAAACAAAACATTTGAACCTATCACAGAATTAGTGCAAACTAAATAAGGTTTTGAGCTATTTTGAATTACTGATGATAAATCTAGCCATCAACTTTAAGTTCTTCATAAGACGCTGTCAGTTTTTCCAGGTAAATAGAAATAAACTCACTGACCTTTAGTTATGATAGTAATGATGATAGTTTATTTAGTTAGTGGAGGAAAGGATTATATTTATGACTTGACGAACATAATGATCCAAAGGTATTTTTTTATGGGTTTTAAATATTTTTAACAACACAATTTTTATTCTCTCTTGGTAACCTTTAATTGGTAATTTGGTAAACTAAGTTTACATTTACTTTTGGTAACCTCTAAAGTCACAATAAATGACATTGATGATTAAATGTTCTACAAGGATAAAAGGACTACAATTCTCAATAAGCAGCTATGAGCAGAAATAATTGTGGAACAGCTGAAAATATTTTTGTGACTACATTTTACTATGAAATAATAAAGTGCTACCAGTGAAACATTATTTAAAAATCCAAGGAATGTGCTTGAACATATTCATTCCCTATACACATAAGATATACTTTTATGATATTGATTCAAATAATATCCTCTTTAACAAGATTGATGCCACTAAAAAGCTGGACACATTACCATGTCACAATTGGCTAGAATAGTTTTAAATTCTTTTGTTTAGTAATGGGTGTTTTTGGAGATGTATCCCATTATCAACTCAGACCATAACTGACTTCTTGGTTGTATTATGTTAGAGATCTTTGAGAGAGTTTTGGGAGTTATGATGTTGAAAACTTGTATATAAATTATGATATAATTAACCCTCCAAAACTCTCTAAAATATTACCCAAGAGCTTCATAGCCCCACCATCCGGCATTACCTAAACATGATACAATCAAGAGTTAAGGGATTGAGTTGAAAATGATATACATCTCCTGAAACTGCTGATATCATTAAATAAAGAAAGTAAGGGCTCCTAGAGGTAAGAGTGACATATTAATTTATATTCAAGTGTTATAATGTATATTAGAAGATGTTAAAGATTGATGTTTTTTCACATGTATTTGTTATTTAGGGTTATATATATATATATATATATATATATATATATATATATATATATATATATATATATATATATATAGTACTTATTGAATTAGGCATTCAAATATATAAATTACGCATTATAAGTAATGTTCATTTTAAATATACAATAGGTTCCACGGAAAAAAAACTATTCTTACAAGTGGAAAATGGTCATACATTTGGTGTTGTTATAATTGAACGAAAGTTTCTTAGATAAAGGACATGAAATTTATTGATCTGGATTAGTGAGAAATGAACATGAATATGTAGAACGCTACAATGCAGCAGGGAGAGTAATATAAAACAAGTCTCTCTAAAATAAATCGCTCCAAAAAAAAGTGCCAAGGAACTCTTTTAGGTGTTACGACAATAAAAGATTGGAAAAGAAATCCGAAAGTTATTGAGCCTTATACAGTGATTATAGATGGTGAAAGCACTCTTAAGAACCGCAGAACATTAAACAAATTTGTAATTGAAACGTTTGAAAACTTACTGTGATGTAGTTCTACCAAGAAAGAATGAAAGGAACCTCAATATCTGGTAAAAATTTATGTGCTGGTGCCGAGGCAGTTCAGCAATTGCCTCTAAAGCTTAAAGAAATTGTCGAAGAAAATGAACTGTTACCTTGCTAAGTCTATAACATAGATGAAACTATTATTTTATTATTATTACTAAACTCGGAGGGACCTTATCGGCATTTAGCTGCAGCCTTTGTACTCTCTTCCCATCCCTACCACAGGACTAGCTGAGTGGATCCCTACCTCTTTGTAGAAAACAAGTACCTACCTGATGCTAAATCTTCTGATATCCTCTGGTGTACATACCTGCCAGCCAAACCACTTTCTCCTTGCAGCTCCCAAAGCAGGGCAGTCACAGAGTATGTGGATTAGGCTTTTCTCTTGGTCGTCGCATCTCTTGCTCACAGAGGACCTAGATCTTCCAATTTTGTATTGGAACCCCTTCAGATTCCCATGGCCTGTGACCAGTTTTACAGTAATTCTAAGTTGAGGTCTACTTAAGGAGAATAGTTCTTTGCCCCACAAGTCTCCTGAGTAACCCCACTGTACCTTGGATTTGTTGCACCCCAAAGTCGCATTCTATTCTTCCCTGCACAACCTGTCTATATGTGCCGTGATCCTCTTGCACCCCTTCTGAGGCAGCATTCGCACTGCCCTCAGCAACGGTCCTTGACTTATACACCCTTGTTTTGCTAAGGCGTCAGCTCTCTCATTCCCTATCCAGGCAGAATGTCCTGGAATCCAGGTTAGGCTGAGCAAATTATACTTACTCAGCTCTGCTATACAAGCTATAGTCTCAGCCACCAGCCTAGAGGTGGCACTAGCCTTACCTAAAACCTTCAGAGCTGCCTGACTGTCCGAACAAATCCAGATGGTCTTGCCTCTCTTGCCAGACCTTTTATTTCCTCAGCACATAGGTTGATCGCGAGAACCTCTGTCTGGAAAACAGAGTTGTAGTCTTCGATTACAAAATCTGTCTTGGTGTCTCGGTCCACTAAATCCTGCTCCCACTCCTTCCTTCATCTTGGACCAGATTTCAACACCTTTGGGTCTATACTCTGCCCATGCCTCTCTTGCAGGAATATGGATTTTGTAATTTCGTTTTTCCCTTTTAAGAGACAGTATCTTATCCTGAGGTTCTATTCAGAGCTCCTACAGTGAATCACCAAATAGCTGTTCATGACATTTGCTACTTGTCTTCCACAGCCTGGTACAACTTAGCTGGTATGCAGTTTTCATTGCCTCCATCCTAATTTAAAGACTTAAGAATGGAAAACCCAACATAACTCTCATGGCCGCATATATTGTGTTCCTCCTTGTAGCTGTTATGCCTCTAAGGAAGAGCCCCTGCAAGCGGTCCAGCACTCTTTTACTTGTTTCTTTCTATGCCTGTCCCACCAGATGATTGAGGCAAAGACCAACCTCGGCATCACAATGGCAGAGTAAATTCAGTTCATCTGACGTGAACCCAAACCCCATCTCATGCCTATCGCTCCTCTGGATTGCCAGAACGTAGCTATGGCTTTTTTTGCACTTATCCTCCAAGTACTTATGCCAGAGTAGCTGCCTATCCAGAATAACTCCCAGATATTTAGCGCTCTCAACATAGCTTATTTTGGTATTACCAATTTCCATCGTCTCCAGTGATTTAGTATTATATCGCCTAGTGAAGATGAGTGCCACAGATTTCTCTTCTTGAATTCGTAGTGCTTTTTCCCTGCACCATGCTTTTGTTACCTTGAGTGATTCTTGAAGCAGGTCTTTGAGGACCTCTTCAAATGGCCCCTTAACAAGGATAGCTATGTCGTCCTCATATCCTACCACCTTGACACCCATTCTATTGAGCATCTTTAGTAGACCGTCCATGACAAAGCTCCACAGCAGAGGGGATAACACCCAACCCTACGGGCAACTCTCTGAGACCATCCTATTTATCATACACCCCATCCAGGATGCAGTACTTATACGGTTCTCCAAGGAACTCATAATACAATTTATAATTCCATCAGAAATCCTGTGATCCTTAGCTGCTCTCTTGATGGCCAGTTTAGAGGTACTATTAAAAGCCCCTTCCACATCAAGAAAAGCCCCAATACATATCCCCTTGTGGTTGATCTGACCCTCAATAAAGTTCACAACCGACAACACCGCAGTCTCCACTCACCTACCAGTTCGGTAGGTGTGTTGGTCCTGATGAAGCGTATACTGCTCAGAGGTCCCTCCTTCAAATAGTGGTCCACCAGCCTTTTCAGTGTCTTTAACAAGAAAGATGTAAGGCTGATAGGTCAGAAGTCCTTTACCTCTGTGGTAAAGGTTTGGGGATAAAGATAACTTTAGTTTTGAGCCACTGCCCTGGCGTGTAACCTAGGGAAACACAGCCCCTGAGTAATCCTGTCAGTGGACCTATAATTTCCTCCAAGCAATTCTAGGTGAGACTAGCTTAAACTATAAAATGTGGCTAAACAAAACATTGGCTGCATCCAATGACACCGTGGCAAGATCAAAACTTTTTGCAGCTCAAAAGCTAAGGCTAACCATTACTCCATTCAGCAACGCATATGCTACACACAAGCTTCTTCTGCTTCTTATGGGCAAATTCAAGAAGTTTAGTTCATTCAAAAACATAAACTTATCTTTGTTGCCAGTTTATTACTGCAATACAAAATGTCTTAGATGGGTTTTAATGTTTTAAAGCCTTGGTTTTTAGGAGTTAGTTGGATCCGTGGTAAAAAAGTTGAAATAAAACCTCCTTATTTGTGCTTCATGCTCTATCGGTGTTTGATAATGCATCATCACATCCATATGAGGAGGATCTAGTGAAAAGGGACATAAAAACTATCTTCCTTCCACTGAATATAACGTAACTTCTTTAACAGATGCATCAAAGAGAAATAGAAGGAAATTGCAGAAAGTACGTCAGCATAATTCTAGAAAAGTTTGAAGAAGTATAAAATTTCAAGCTATGAAGCTCTTCAGCATTAAAGGTGCAATTTATATGATTGCTGAGTCATGGGAGATACTGAAACCTAACACGCTTAAAAAGTTGTTGGCAAAAGCTTTGGTAGAAAGTGACCACATCAAAGGGAGGCAAAATAGTATGCAGGGAATCGTTGAAGATCTCCAAATTATACAACCAAAAATGTTTGGGAGTTGGTTGCCAAATATGACAAAGACTGTGAGACTAATGAAAAGCTCAATGATGGGGAAATTATTGCAGCTGTTTTAGAAAATAATTATGAAGAACCTGTGAACGAGGATTCGGACGATGATGATGAGGAACCTCCTACCTCGATTTAACACACCGATCCCAAGAACGCTTTTATATAGCCTACATTACATTGAGGAGAATTAAACTTCAACACCTATGAACATTTTATGGATCAAGAAATTGAGGAACATTGCTGCTATGTCTAGAATTGTGTCAGCTAAACAAAAATCAGTAATTTTACAAAACTGTATACATAATAATGAATATAAATTCAATTAATAATACAGTATGTATAGGTATTCTTCAATACTTGTTTGGTTTATTTTAATGTTTTTACTGCAGAGAATAACATAGTAGCTTTTAAGTTCAAAATGGTTTATTTCACCATTTTTGTGTATTATTTGATAATCCAACCTTTTTTGCATTCCAACCATATCTCCATTTCCTAAGTGTTACAATAGGCTAGTGTGACCTCAGTATATGTTCAAATGTTTTAGTACTTTAATACATTTTGATACTTCAATAAACATTGTAATATTTAATAATTAGCAGTTTGAATTTTACAATGTATTTGATTTACAAGATAACAAATGACATAATAAGGATAGAGGGTATAAATATTCAAACAAATTATTATTTTTAATTCCAGATTTTTAAATATCATTATTTCTAAACAGAACTTTACTGACTATTGAGTTAAATAACTGAAAATTGACTATTGTTAAGAGGTAATTTTCCACAATTGTTCTACGTAATTAAATTATACTATGTAATTGAGAAACAATAGCAGATTACAGTTTAGTTTTACTATGCAATTACATGGTACCATGGTGGAATTTAAATATTTTGTAGAACTTACTTCTTATAAACATATTTCATCATAGTGTAGTTCAACAATTTGTTTAATTTATTTTCTATAAGGTTCGTTTTATAATCCAACATTTTCATCATGAGCAGTAAGTTATATCCAAAGTTTTGTCATGTTCACTCCATATCCTTAAAAGGATTTTTGCTACTTAATTTTCAAGTTTGTTTCCACCTTCACTCTAGCTTTTTGTTGTGAGGCTGGTCTGATAGTGACTCCATTCTTGTGTTGTTTTTGATTTCATGGAAAAAAAGTTAGTAAATTTAAAACTTGCAGTGTTTGTGTTCTACATCTTGAGGTTTTTCTTATAAATTACACTTTTGGTATCACTTGGTAAAAAAAAAAAAAAACACTACACACTGATATTTCTTAGCAGACAGGTTATGCACTGACCTAGTGCAAAATTTGCCTGCTGAAAAATATCAGTAAGTAGTGGTTATTTTGCCAAGTGATACTAAAAGTGTAATTTAGACTATTTAAAATTAAAAATGTACATAGCCTACTGTGACCTGGATGAGCTTACACAATTCATATCAATTAACCTTCTGTATTGACAATCTTAAGCCTTATATACAAAGTTTTCATCTTGAATGATATGCTGAACATTAATAAACAAATGAAAGAGTATAAAATTTAATTTATCCTAAGGAATGTTTACTAGACTTATACAATATAATGAAAAAAAGTTATCTAAAATACACTTTCTCTTTTTTAAGTATTAAGAAACACTTTTGCCTGAAGCAGTAGCTGTTTTCTTACTCTAAATTCTTTATTGATGTTATTTTATGCAAGCTATACAAACCTGACCTTCAAGACAAGAGTTTAAATTAAAAATAGAAAACTGTTTTTATTTATCAGATTTATTTTATTTCTGAAGACAGTTTTTCCATTTGTTGTTAACTTGTAAGTTTAGCTGAGTGAAATTGTTAGATTATAGTGTGATTTACATTGTATCATTGTGAATTGAATTTAAATATGAATATAGCAGTTTTTGTAAGTGTATAAAGTATTGCATATTATTTTAGTCTTTAAGATTTATTTAATAATTCAAGCAGGAAATGTTTAAAAAATATTTGTAAAAACTGTAGAACTTTATAAATTAATACTAATTGAACTTAAAATGTAAGTAAATTTATGAAATATTCACTTTTTATTCAATCTTCCTATTCACACTTGACTATTTTTATCACTAGGGGATAAGTTCTGGGTTGGCTGCCTGAAGCATTGTTGAGCTAGGTGGCAGAGGTTTTAAGGACCGATTTTCTATAATATAGTAAAAGAAGTATACCAAAACACAAAATAAAAACTTTAAATGAATAAACTAATACAAATCACATACATTTTTTGATCGGATAAATGAAAATGTGCCTTTAAAACGGCTGTGAGAAAATATCAGTAAATTTTTGATTAATTAAACTATAAGTTCGAAATTCTGTATTTATAAAGATTAAACATCAACGTTTTTCTGATCCTAATTGATACAATTATGAATTGGATACTATTCTTTTAATTTATATTTACATATTTTTACTTTTTTTCCATCTTTAGCTTGTGCTACCAATTTAGATTTACACACTTTTATAAGAGTTTTTTACTCATTATAGTTTTAGTGTGGCAAATCCCCAATATCCCTCAATATGACCATAATTTTTCAGAATCAAACTAAATGAACTTATAGAAAAATAATACAATACCAACACAAACACGCTGCCTTCATATCCATGCTCCATAGACTTATAGAAGTCCCAATTACCACAGAAAACATAAACAAAGAACTAGACACAATTAAATATTTAGCATACACAAATGGATACAACGCAACAATAATAGACAAACTATGGTACAAAATACAAAAAAGCACTAAAATTAACACTACAGACAGGGAAAACAAATACATCACATTACCATACATAAACAAAACATCAAACAAAATAGCCCGCAAATTTCAAAAAATAGGCTCTTACTCTTTTAGTAAGTGTTAACAAATTTACTAAGTTTAAGGTTAGGATAGTCATATACTATTGTTTAAGTGATTAATAAGATTCACCGAATGTAATGGACTACAAAATTCAAGAATATAATACAGTTTTAATATTGGTTTAGAGCCAAAAGTCTTTTATACAAGTTTTATGTAAATATAAAATTAAGTTGGTTATTCAGCAGCGTACCTATTTATTATTTAAAGAAAGTCTGATTAAGAGTTGCTGTAAAGTAATTAAGAATAAGGTTGGTATCTCTAGTGATTGTTTTGAGAAATAGAAAGCCTACTGTAAAGTATTTCATGTCAGATAATACAAATAACACATTTTTAAAAAGAAAATTAGAAAAAAATCAAAATTGGAAAATCTGACATTCCTCCAGTTTCAAAATAGGAAGGCTCTCCATTTATAAATAAATTTTTATTTATTTGAAAATATTTTTAGTTTTAAAGCAGCACAGTTTAAAAAGCAACAATTTAAATTGTAGAGAACTATAACAATTGTACTGAACTAAGCACCAGGCGTATACAAACTAAACTGCTACAAATGCAACAAATTCTATATTAGACGAACAAGTCGCAGTTTTAAACAAAGAGTCAAGGAACACAAACAGAACACCAACTCAGGATTTTACAATCACATACAAGAAACAGGACACAAATACACAGACATTTACCATAACTTAGAAATCCTACACATCAACAAAAAAGGACGACATCTCAACACACTAGAACAATATGAAATTTACAGACAAACTAAAACACAAAGTACAAACATATTAAACAAACAAACACAATACAAATCACACATAGTCTTTGAT
This sequence comes from Prosapia bicincta, assembly GCA_036971475.1. Taxonomy (NCBI): domain Eukaryota; kingdom Metazoa; phylum Arthropoda; class Insecta; order Hemiptera; family Cercopidae; genus Prosapia; species Prosapia bicincta. The sequence continues at coordinate 22,158,318 of JBAIZL010000001.1, read as the reverse complement.
ACTATGGAAAAGCTGCCTTTAAATCCATCACTGCTTGACCCAACATCTCCAAGCAGAAGACACTGATGAAGATCGTCACATAGCGATCGAAAACGTCCTGTCTCAGTAAGTTTTCACAAATTTGCAAAATTTAAAGTTCGGATAGTCATAAACTATTGTTAAAGTGATTAATTAACATTCACCGAATGTAATGGACTACAAAATTCAATAATTTAATTTGTTATGGCGGTTGAAGCTGTTGTTATCATGTTTCATAACGGCACCATTTAGAATTTTTTGGTTTGAATTAGTTGAGGGCTTTATTTGAAATACAAATTTCTTATTTCAGAATGAGTCAGAGGATTAGAACCGCCCCACCATGAGTGAGCTTCAAGCCACAGTGGAGTTCTCTGTCGAGCTCTACAAGTTTTACAATGTTGATCTTTTTCAAAGAGGGTAAGTTTGAGGAAATGCTTAAAATTGATTTAATATTATCACTATTAATATTATTATTATTAGTACTACTATTTATATGTTATCTGTAATGTAAGATTTATTGAAACATTTTGGTTCTAATAACTTTTTTTACTATGACTATTGTTTTTTCCAGTAACATAAATTAAATTATAATTCAATACAGAAATTATTCGATGGTGTTTATTAGCAATTTTGTTCTAAAATGCAACTACATCAAACAAATTGTGTGATTTAGAGTATATGGCATTTAGTTTATAAATACAATATAATATATGGTGATTTACTAACAATACATATGGTTTTAGTTAAGGGCAGAATTAGTATAAAATATATGTAATTGGATGGAGCTTTAGACAGTTTAATACAAGCCCATATCAGACTTAAAACTAAAGTCAGAGATTATACAAAATTTGAAAAGAAACAAATTTTTATCTAACATTTAATTAGTCATCAAAGTTAACTCACATATAATCCAAGTAAGATACTTGTTTAAGTACATTATAGTGTAAGTGATAAGTGAATACAAGAAAACAGAGTTGCAAAGTTAAAAATAAATATATATGTATAGAATATATTATATGAAACATACGTCTGTAAAATACCATTTCCGTTTGTAATTTAATTTCATTTTGTTTGTCCTACATATAATTTATTACAAAAGAAATTACATATATTAAATTAAAAGAAAGATACAAAGAACATTTAAACGCTTATAACAAACCAAACATATACAAATAAAATATAGCTACGCATTGTATTAATAATGGACACGAGTTTCCGAAAATAGAAAATATGAAATTAATAAAGGAATTAAATAAAGGATTAAAAATGAATACATTTGAAACATTGGATATTTATAAGCATAAAGTTAAAGACAAATTAATTGATGAACAAATTCAAGTGAGATCAAGGCACCAAACTATTTATAAGGTCATTGATGTTATAGAAAAAATTACATAAAGTGTAATACTTATAAACATATGGTCGTTTGTAGCACATATGAATTAATTTTGTAAAAATATTTTATTAGATAATTATTTTCCTGAAGATGCTGGTACTATTTTATCGGCGAAAAGCTTTGAATAAATATATTCATTAAAAGTATTCTTGTTTTTTAAATATTTTAAATTTATTAACTATATTACAAGAAAACATATCACCATATTTAATATATATATATATATATATATATATATATATATATATATATATATATATATATATATATCCCAAGTCTTTACAGTTGCTATTTGGTAATTAAACTTTTTTTTAATAAAAAATATAATATAATGTTATTAATCTATTTTTCTTAGTTATATATATATATATATATATATATATATATATATATATATATTCTTTTCTAATGCCTACCTATGAAATATGCTACAAGTACACAATTGGTTAATTAACTTGAGAAAAATAATTTAGAATAAGGTTAACATTTAAGTACAGTTTCTTGGGATGATAAAAGACTAAAATAATTTCAGTGTAAAGTAGGTATTATAAATATTAAAAAAGATTTAACTCAACTTGGCTGCTATAATCAGATTGAATATAAGTCTTGAATCTTGTAGTCCATTACGTTCGGAGAAACGTAAGTGTAGGCAGGGGTGTGGATCCATTTGGCGGAGGGAAGCTGGCCTAATGAGAGTTTTATAAATTTTACATAAAAAAATATATACATCATCCTACTTATTATTACGAAACATCGATATTATTGCCAATATTAACAAAACATTCATGAAATTAAAGCTAAAGCATTGTACTAAGGGAATAAATAAATAACAATAACCCTTGCTACAAATATTTACAAATCCTTGATGTATATTTCCCCAAATCAGTTGGCATCATCAGGAGGTTACAAACATACTGGGACTAAAAATAAACAGTACACCTAAAATCACAATGGGCTACTCCTACTCCTCCGCCCAGCAATCAGTTTGTTAACCTGTACCAGCGCTGAACGTGGAGCAAGACCACACCCACCACTGACGTGTCGGGACAATTCTAAATTAAAACTAATTACAAACTAATATAAACTAAAATTATAAAAGAAAGATAAACAATAATAAATTATCATGTCAACTTGAACTAAACTATAAATACAGTTAAAAATCATGTACAGGTTAAAAATCATGTAAATTTTAAATTTACTTTCATCGCCCCTAGTTTTAGCAATGAATATACTTTCATAACTATTCAGCAACCTGTTGGAGAACACCGTTTTATCCACTTTAACACTATTTATATCCAATTCATGACCATTATTAAGGATTTGTTCAGCCACGCTGGACTTATCCTGTCTCCCATATTTAATAATGGCTAGATGTTCTTTTACTAAGGGTGATTTGTTGATGAACATTGATAAAGGCTCAATACCTGGTTCTAGTTTATTCTCTTTGTTACGACCAAATACATGATTTTTAACTGTATTTATAGTTTAGTTCAAGTTGACATGATAATTTATTATTGTTTATGTTTCTTTTATAATGTTAGTTTATATTAGTTTGTAATTAGTTTTAATTTAGAATTGTCACGACAAGTCAGTGGTGGGTGTGGTCTTGCTTCACGTGCAGCGCTGGTACAGGTTAACAAACTGGTCACTGGGCGGGAGTAGCCCATCGCGATTTTTGGTGTACTGTTTCTTTTTAGTCCCAGTAGGTTTGTAACCTTCTGATGATGCCAACTGTGTTGGTGAAATGTACATCAAGGGTGTTTAAATATTTGTAGCAAGGGTTATTGTTATTTATTTATCATTACGCTACTGTGCTCTGTATAGAACTTCATTGTACTAAGTGCTTGAAATAAATATTTTTCATTATGAAACAAGAGTTGGTCTTACATAAATACAATGTTTTAAGTAATGTAGTAAAACAAATATAGCCTAATTTAGGTAATTTCTTATTTTAAGTTATTCCCACCAAGAGATTATTCGAGCATTAGTACTTAGCTTGTAGAGTAAAAATTATTAATTATTAGCTATTTTGATAAAATTTAATAAATATTAAAGATTTTAATTTGGTAGATGTTTCTTACACCTGTAGCAAAAAAATGAACATGTCAGTACATTTATTTGGTTAATACATATTTAATACAAATTGTATTTTTTGAAAGATTTCCCTCTACAAAAATAATTTTGAATATTTATTTCATTTTTACAAACTGTATTTTCAACTTGAAACATTTTAAATTATAATAACTTTACTCGAACAAACTCTTTTGTTTTAAAATATTTTAAACTTACTAGTTCATATGGAAAATTAAGAACAAATGAACTATGGATTTTACTATCCATGAGGATCAACAAAACTAACACTTTTATAAACTAATAACTTTCCAAACTTATGATAAGTAATTCATTAAAAATTTGATGGGATTTTTTCTCAGTAAGATTTTTTTAAATTTACTTGAATTGAGGTTTTGAAATTTGTTGATGAGTTTAATAAAATCTAATTTAAAACTTATTTTATAATATTCTTACCTTATAATAATAAGGCTAATCAGAAATAATTGTTGTTAATTTGTTGCATGTTTAGGAACCTAAATTACTTGCAAGAGCGCTCTTACAGATTTATAAGTAATATTTAAATACCTAATATTACACTTGACAGTCAAGAAAACAAGTTCAATTGTTTGTAGTTGGAAGGTTACAATTTTTATTTTATATACTTATCTGGTTTAGCTAAAGATTGTCACAATGAACAATAGTAGTATAATACCTAAAATATGCTATGGATGAAACTCCATTTATTTCATCTCGATATTCAAATTCATTACTAACATCTTTTGAAGTAGTTGTCTTAGAGTCCTACCCCCTAAGTACTCACTATTACACAATATATATATACATATATATATATATATATATATATATATATATACAGCCGAACCTCTGTATAACAAAGTCAATTATACAGAGAAAAAAAAAATTCGATGTAGAGAGATATTCGTTTTGAGAGGTTGTGTTGTCAAGAATGCTCCCACCCAATCTTACTGGTCTTACCGCATTACGCATACCGCATTACGTACGTACGGTAATAAAAGGGATACAGTATAATATCGCGAGCGTAGTTAGTGTAATAGGCCAATGTTAATATAGGATAATGTTTTATAATGTCTCAATTTATTTGAAATTCAAGTTGTTAAAAATGTTTTATTGATGTTTTCAGAATGTTTCTTCATTGTACTGTATTAGATATCCATATTCAATGTTTTTCATAGGGTCTACTCTATTATGATAAGTTATCTAATACTTATGAAAATTTATAGTCACAATCTTTTTTAAAATTGTTTTTCTGTAGTGTAGCTTTAAATTTTTTATTACTCCCTGATCGAGTGGTTGAAGTATCAATGTAACATTTGGTAGAAAGAAAAATACATTGGCACTCTTCAGTTTGGAATTATGTCATGCAAATGTGCAGGGCAGTTGTCGATGAAAAGTGCAATTTACCTTTTCCAACCGTTACTTGTGTTAAAGCCGCAGTGTCCTAATGATACTGCAACATTGAAATGAGTGATAAAAGAAAATGGTGGGAGGATGGGAATGTACTGAAGGCCTATCTATAAATGCTGAGTTCTTAGAATTCCTAACCGATGAGTCACTGCATTCTTAACTGAACCGAACTATAACATACAGTCAATTGCCGACATGTGTTTCGCCTACCATTCTTGGTTTTGTTGGCCTTCCTGCTGAAAATAAACAATTTCCTGGAAATGCCATTGTGAGCTGCCGATACAACACTACATTTCTTTGGTTTAAGTGAAGAAAAAACTTCGTTATTGTGAGGTCCGAAATTCGTTACATAGAGGCAAATAAGCAGTATAACTTCTAAAATATCATGGGACCATGTAAAAATTTGTTATATAGAGGATTTCGTTATCTGGAGGTTCGTTATATAGAGGTTTGACTGTATATATATATATATATATATATTTTCTTGATATTTTACGTTATCCATTGTTTTTCCGTTGTACTGACTTTATGAAGTTAATATATTACTATTGTAAGTAATTTTGTAGAGGCTCCTGAAAATGTCAATAATTTTAAAGTGACAATAAGATACAGCTTTTATAAATATTCTTGTTGATAAAATGTGTGTGGTTTTGTGAGTGTGTGTGTGTGTGTGTGTTTGTATGTGTGTGTGTGTGTATATGTGTTTGTGTGTGTGTGTGTGTGTGTGTATGTGTGTGTGTGTGTGTGTGTGTGTGTGTGTGTGTGTGTGTGTGTGTGGTCATGGTCTATATATATGTGATTCGACAATATACAATAGTCAAGTGACCGAAAGGTGCCTCATCACAAAAGGTAAAGTATTTGCACTTAGTGGTAGAACAATAGCTTATAATTAACAATAATAACTTTAAATATATATATATATATATATATATATATATATATATATATATATATATATATATATATATATAGAGAGAGAGAGAGAGAGAGAGAGAGGGAGAGAGAGAGAGGAATTTATATACAGTGATAAATTTTTAAAATTCCAAAGGAAATGCTAGAAAATAGAATTATCAAAAATGCTTTTTTTCTCCAAATGAAAACTTATAAGATTATTTTCATTTAAACCAATCATGTAACTAAAAAATGTTACACATTGAACAGTGAAGATATGTGTGATAACATTAACCCTCTAATATAATAAATAATCAAGGAAAATTATCTTTTTAAAAAGAGTTTGGTATACTACAATTTACATTAAGTTTGTTATTAAAAAAAAAATGATATTGGTTTTGAAAATTCAACTTTTATTTGAAATAAATGTTTATACTGACTACTAAAAATATTACTGACAGAATTTTTTGGTTGCTTTTTCCTTTAATCATCAGTACAGTTAACATATTTCAGAAAAGTTGAAAACATTTTTCAGTATAGTTGAAGACAGGAAGACTTTTAAATATTTAATCTTTAAAATGTTTGCAACTTGTGGAATACTTCTTTAAAATCTCAAATCATTCAGTGAATGCTGTAGACAACAAAATAAAAAAGTTCTGCTTATAGAAGGGGAAAATACTAAAGTTTAATATAGAGTAAAGAGAAAAATATCATAAAACTGATGTCTAGAGGTATGCTCTTGGCAAGAATTAAAAGAACTTCATCTACTTGCTTTCTTCAAAACCTTAATTAACTTACCGTTTTAATATCAGTAACTATTATGTCATGAAAGTTTATACATGGTTTTCACCTTAGAACATCACATTTGAGTATATTATTGTATATAGTAGTTTATTTTAAGAAACTGTATCACCCTTTAGATGCATACAAAAACAAAATGGGAATAAGAAATTGCCAATATTTGAAATATATTACTAATGTTAAGTCTAAGCCGTACAATATTGCTAGATATTGCTTTTTGAAGGCAGCAGATCTGTTTTTGTTGCCTTTCCCCTTCTGAATCTCAACAGATTTTGATTTCGTCGTAAGCCTAAGCCCATGGTAAATATTTCTTATTGCTCCCTTATAGCACTTGGTGAAGTAATATAACATTCTTCAAATGCCATAAAGTAAAATATGGGGATATTTCTTTGGCCTGGAAAATTATTTATTGAACTAACATATACAAATTTAATGAGTCATATGGAAACTGATTAGTAAACAGAGGTCTTCAAGAAATTTGACTGTCTTTACATAATTTTATTTTTTTCAAAATAATCAGTTATGAAAGCTATGATAGAAACCCTATTTATATTTTATTTAAAGTAATATTTGTTTTTTAAAAGTGAGAGTGTTAACCTTAATGAATATCAGAGTCCTTTGTAGAAGCAGTGGAATTATAATTAAAAAAACGTTTACAGTATATTCTCAAACTTACAATAAAAAATAGAGTTTTTATAACAAAGATAGTTCTTATAATTTTTCTATTTAATTTGTGAAAAACCCTTACAAATTAAAAAATATTTATTCCTATACTGGAGACAAAATATATCTGATGATTGTAATAATAAAACCAAATTGTTTCCTCATTTAGATATTTATTTTTACATTAATAAATCTTTAAGGAACATTATTTTGAAATTTTCAATAAAAACTAAAAGCTATTGCAATAAAACTTTATATCACTAGAAATTTTATATTGTAAACTTTACTACATTACACTTATAATGTATATAGTCTGTAATAAATGAATAAATAATTAGAGGATGTTCTAAAAAACATATTCTGTAAATATGAATAACGGTGGGTACAAAGCCTGTCATTTTCATTCGAAATAAGCAATTCCCAAAGGTTAACCGATAAGGAAATGCCAAACTAAATGTCAGCTGTCCCTTGTGTTGATTAATCTAAGCATATCCTGTAACAATAAGCACCATGCTGGCTTTTCACCTTTTACTTGAAAGACATGTTTATATTGATTACTAGCGATCTTTAAAGTTTAGAAACTTCGTTTTCCTAATCAAATAATATTTAAAATATCTTTTTAAAGAAAATTAAAATAAGTTGTTTTAATTGAAAGATAAATATACAATGTCAAGAGCACAGTGACACAATATATTACAATTAAATCTATTGGAAACAACTCCAGTGCCGCAAAATAATTAAAAATAACTGATAATACAAGTTACCTAAGATTAAATCCTTATGTACATTTCTATGACCATGTCATCATCATCAGAGGGTCTTATTACAAAATTACAATCTAGAAAATAAGTAGTCAGTCTAGTTTGTAACTTATTGTTTTTTAGATTCTAATTTTGTAATAAAACCCTCTGATAATGATGATGACATGGCTATCGAAATGTACATAAAGTTATATAATCTTAATTAACTTGTATTTTTGTGGTACTGGAGTTGTTTCCAATATTTTAATGTAATGAAAGATATATAGTCAAACCAACGTAACATAGAACCACACAAATAGCCTTTATTATTTTTGGTAATAGGTACTGAAAAAAGTGTCAATTTTTCAATAAGCCTTAATTTGGATGCCAGTTTGAAATTACATCTGAATGACCTTTAGTTATTAACCAGTACATGAAAAGTTTTTTTTTTAAATTTACGAGTATATGTTTTGTATGGATAGTTTTTATTTTGAAATCTTAATGATGACTAGATCTGATTGACTGTATTTTAATGTTTGAGTAAAGATGAACTGCTTTGTAGTGCAAAACAAAGTTTTTTGCCTTGTGTGTTAACTAAAATTCCTAATGCTAAATGTTTTAAAATTTTTGTGACCCAATGCTATGGTGAATACAAATATAGTTACAGTGCTTTAGAGCTCTAAACATTTAACTTCTAATCTTTAAATTGTAGTATTGGAAATTTGCAACACATAATGAAATGTATTCAGTTATGCCATATTGTATTTTGAGGAAGGTTAAATAGAAATTTAATTTTCCCTTTCTTTTTTTAATATATATTACAACATATTTTGTGCTTGTTGTTTGCTTATTCTTCTTTTCTTAACTGTGATATTGTGATATTTTGTTGTATTTTAATATGTTCAATGTAATATTTCAAGTAAATCCATATTTTAATAATTTTGATATTTATGGATTTTTTTAGTGTCCTTGTCTTCACAATACAATTAAGTTAGTAAAGTATATACTGATCTGTAGAGACGGTTTCTATTCAGTTGAAAATAGTCCTGGAAAAATTATTAAAGCCTCAGGCCATAGATACAGCACTTGTCTTGTCCTAGACTTTAAAAGCTGACTACTATTAGGTCCTTGACTCTTAAATATTCAAACCACAATATTCTCCCCAACCTCTCAGGGACATGGTATTCACCAACATATAAATTCATAAGTTTGAGGTTGAATTTGTGGGAATAGTGGTTTCAGATTCTAACTGTTACACTATTCCAAGCTTCTAGGTATCAACATGTACTTTTAGGAAAATTAGATGTCCTTTAGGTATTGTTCGTTTGAAATTTTTCAACATCATTCATTTTCTATCTATTTCTCACTACAGGGTAGAAACTGAATTATTTTTACAAAAACTACATTTAATTATTATTATACCAAATATATACATTGAAAATAAACATGTAGTTAAATACACATACGTAAATTGTCACATTCAAATAATAGCTACTAATTAATCAAGGTTAATAGGTTCATACAATTCTACAAACGATATATATTTAATAAATCAAAATTGTTTATGTATACAAAAACTTGTATGATAATAATTTTAGAGCTTACAGCCTGTAAAACAAATTTAAAGGTCTGTAATTTTTTGAAACAAATTACCGTTTTTGGAAAGTAAGGAAATGTTAAGTAATAAAAGATCACAAAGTGTAGTAAATATATTTTATTAGTCCGCACATGCCATTATAGATTCTACTGACAAAAAATAGTTTGTAGACAAAGGAATCATAATGTTTTCGTACTTTGACAATTAAATTGAGTAATTGATATTATGTATTCAAGTAGTACATACTTTATTGTGAACAATAAAGTAACATTATTCAAGTACTCATTATTTGTATGAACTTGAAACAAGAACTGAAATTTTGCATTCATTAGAAATTATTTAAATTCCTAAAAATACTTTATAAATAATTAAAAATAGTTTGCAGTATTTGAGAATGCTTTGAGTTGCATAGAGTAAACTTTACTAATGATGTACTTTGATAAGGGGCAGTCAATGTTGTGTCTATTTCAGTCTGTTATTAGCAAGTTCTGCACAATAGACTATGAATATTGAAGTAGGCTTTGTCACAAGGGAAGCGGTTTGGCTTGCTATAATGAGAGAGTTTATAATTTTAAATTAACCAAGTACAAAGCTTGTGCTTCCTCGCATACCTAGTCTATCTTCAGCTTATATAATAGCAGTTATAACAATACTGTAATCAATTACATTATAGAACATTATTAATTATAATCATCAAGCTCTTTGCAAATAATGTCACTTTTAGTTTTTAGTCATTATAATATTCTATAATTATAAGACATAAAAAGGTCCATGTGTGTTTTGTTAATATTTACTAAATTAAGTTTATTATTAAAATAATAACAGCGCATAAAAATTAATGTTGCAAGGGAAGAAAATTGCTCAGTTTTATTTTTCAAAGTCGAGACAGTCTAAATGTTTTTTTGTTGGATAATCTATTTGAGTTGCTTGTTGGAATCATCTTGAATTCACTGATTAAACTATAATTAAATAATACTTAACTTAGTAAATACGTAAGGGCTTACTTACTGACGTGTTCCTTTTACGAAGCCTCTACTGAGTAGAGGCTTTGCTTGGTAAAAGAAACGATTGTTTTGAAATGTGTCGACAAGTAAGCCCCTATGTATTCACTTAGTTAAATATTATTTAATTATAATTTATTTGGTTAATATTTAAATTACACAATCATTTAATTAATGAATGTTTTTTGGTTGTTTTACTGTTAAAATTAGCTCAGATACACATTTATTCAATAGTTTCTCATCAGATGATAAGTCAAACCTAGAGTAGGAAGAACACTAATTTGTTACAGATGGTAACAGAGTTGAATGTAAAGTAGTTGTAGTCACACATGATGCTATTTTTGTATAACACCTTATAGAATTGGATAATCCTTTACTCAAAATAATCAGCAGAAATGATGAGATCTTTGCTTAGTGTTTAATTATCTCTGTAATAGCCTCAAGACATTTTTATATGACGCTATGAACTACAGGGTTATATATAACACAGATTAATAATTGATACAAGTTCGCTATTTAGATAATGATTAAGTTATTTTGTAGAAGTACATTGTAGCGATTATTATAGGCAAACTTACAAGCTTCTGCTAACCACATTATACAGTATATGTTGTTGGATTGCAGTAGTGCCGTACTTACAAAATTTGCTCCTTTTGTTTCACACTTTAACTTACTATACAGTAGAGTCTCGATAATTCGAGGTAGATGGGACTGAGACCCCTTGGATTACAGTAAACTCGGATTACACGGAAGTACATTCCTGTACATTAGGAAAAATAGGGGTTTAAATGAACCCTAAGAATATAATTGAAAATGCAGTAAATAAGTTTATTTTAGAACTTTATATGAACATTTTTCGAAAGCCCTGCTCTTTTCCTTTGCATACCACATTGATATAAACATTTCTTGAAAGCTCGACTGATTTCCTTTGCATACCAATTGATATAAATATTTATTGGAAGCTTGACTCATCATTTTCTTTCAAATAGGTAAAATAGGCTCAAATAGAAATAGGCTAGAATTTAACAGAAGCTCGAAATATGGGGACTCGGATTTTCGAGACTCTACTTTAAGTAACATTACTCTTGCTTTAGATGGTGCTTGTTTATCGTTTCTATGTGTCACTTAGCAAGCAATTTTCAATGTTGTTTCATCCTTGATGCTCATAGAAAGTCATGATTTGCATCTCAAACATCAGAGTCGCCATTAGTATTTCATCACCGTCTCAGAAACTTATGTTTTATTTTAAAGTTTATCAGTAAAAACACAGTAACACTTTGGCATTTCGTAAAGTTTTTATATAGTAAAATCATAAACTGTATGCTGCTATATCATAAATATGCATGCTACACACTAAACTAACGGTCAGTAAACATTTACAGTCTGCTCTGTGGGCTATGAAAGATATTATAGAAGCTAGTGTACATGACAGAGCGAGCATTGTGGCCAGATTAAGGTGATGCATGCAATGAAATTTCCCATCTTGGAAATGATTTCTGTTCATCATAAAATATGCACATTTCTCAAATCTGGATACCAAACTGATCAGATGTTTCAAATCTGGACTGCCCAGACAAAATCCGCACAAACTGCAACCTGCCTCTATATGATCAATAGCTATGCAAACTTTCAATTCAGTGTACCTGTCTTTCCTTAGACTTGTTAATGGTATCTTTTGATCAATTCCAATCTTAGATCTTTGTGTCAAGATGGGAGAACTATCACTTTTATAGCAACTTCTCATGTTCAAACTGTATATCATTGACCCTAAGTAAAACAAAATATCTAGCATTTAAATAAGTTTCTCATAATTCCTTTAAATGTCATTGTGATACATAATGAACATATTTAATAATCTGTAGCTGCACCCACCTACTAATGGTCGTTGTACTATCTACTTTTATCAATAATAGAAGTGCAATTTTTTAATTTCTTCATTCCCACTTCTACTCTGTAGTATTTTTATAGCTGAACTCTTTGCCATTGCCTTACTTTTAACTATGGGCCAGTCTACATGTTCACATTATTTTGTATGTTGGGATTTAATAAATTCTCTTATGGCTGTTCAGAATATGTAACCTACAAGCATTTTAATTCAAATCATCTTATGTTTTGACATAACTGAATATAAAACTGAACTGAACTAAAACATAACTGAATTGAACTGTTCAGTGTAATGTCACTATCATTATAGTGTTAGAGTAACATTTTGCTGACACTTTTTTACTGTGGAATAATTAGAAACATAAGAGCAAATAAGAGGCTAAAAAGGCTATCACTACTCCGCCGTACACAAAAGGTATGGTATCAGGTTTTCTATGAATATTCAAACATATGCTTTTCTGTAAATGAGATAAAGTACTGTGGGTTACAACATTTGATGATTACAACTTTAAGAATTGTTGAATGTGTTAAGTTCAATGGTGCTCTCTCTCTTTCACACACACACGCACACACACGCACATGCACGCGCACACACACATACACACACACGCACACACACACACGCACACACACTCATGCATGCACACACACGCACACACACACACACTCACACATGCATGCACGCACACACAGACACACACACACACACACACACACACACACACATTCTCACGTATGCACACATACACACACACACACACACACACACAAGAACTCACACACACTCATACATGCACACATACATACACACAAACACACACGTACACAC